>JAIPRK010001258.1:0-80394 GCA_025469195.1 Chaitophorus viminalis
ATGATGATGATGATGATGATGATGATGATGATGATGATGATGATGATGATGATGATGATGATGATGATAATAATAATAATAATAATAATAATAATAATAATAATAATAATAATAATAATGATGATAATAATAATAATAATAATAATAATAATAATAATAATAATAATAATAATGATAATAATAATAATAATAATAATAATAATATACTAAACTTTATTACGGTTGGTTTAGTTTTTATTGGTAACATTTGGTTTGGCAAATTTATTTTCACTCAATGATCATTATTAATATCACTACATTACTACAATGTTATTAAAACGTTGTTAACCAATCATATAAAATACGGTTATTAAAAACTAATAAGTATATTACTATGATTTATGAAGAAATACATTTAAATTTGCAAACTATGAGTGCCGTACTGTTTGCGCGTCTAGAATTGCTTCAATTTTTACACATTTTATAATATTTTTTAATATCTACCTGACAAGTTTATGAGGTGATAATATACTAGTGATTGACATTTTTTTTTCTTTTTGTAATATTTTTACTTATTTATTACAATACTTCACTGTGATGATGAATTAATTATAAACATTCGTAGGAGAATAGAAAGAAATAAACAGTTTTGTGGACGTACAATATCAACGCAAAAATTCTTTGTTTGAACAAATTATGTTTCGGAAACACACTGTAGTGTGGGTTGGTGACTACTGTTAAATTAATAATTTTGAAAAGTAATGCAATATTTATAAATTAATGTATATTTATATATATATATATATTAAATGTACCTACCTTTGCCAACGATATTTACGACATTTGTCGATCCTATAGAATAATAATAATTAAATAGAAACGGGTGGTCTGGAATACAGTGAATATAAATACAATAACGTTACAAACTTATAGCATGTATTTATTTAATCCGGACAAGTTTTCGGTGTATGTATATACCGTCTTTAAATAAAACCGCGGGTGCGTTTAATGGCCAATTACGGAGTTGAAAATTTTATAAGAATATTTCGGCGGATTCGAATGCATGTGACTGTACGCGAGTATTATTATATGAAATTATACGATCAAGAATAAATCGTATGTGTAAATGATAAATTGTGTAAAATATCCTAAAATGATACTGGTTTAACGGCCTTTCTTTAAAGCGATTTTTCGCCTGGGTTTTCATTCAACACATGACTTATCCAATAGTTTTCAAGATTTATTTATTTTTTTGATAAACAATTAAAATGCAAAAACAAATATAAAATAAAACATGTTTTATCAAGTTTATTCCAATATGTTATAATATTATGCTTGTATAACACATGCTCTTTGTATTACTTATTATAAGTACTTATTTATTTTTATTATTGATATTTCAAATATCAAAATATTTGATAACAAAGAAAAAAAATTAAATACACATTTTCTCGGAAAAGACGAAGAATTTTCATTCACTATAATATATTTCCAGTATATGTAGTGATACGATATAAAATTATACAGTTTAGATCAGTGCTTCTCAAACTTTTTGAATATTTTTATAATGCAGCCTCCATTATTAATGTAAAATTGTTTTCAGACCCCCTCCCGCCAACAGATTTGTAGTGTATTTTTAATATCAAACCGATAAAATATTAGGAAACTATTTTCCTTAACTAAATACTAAAATTAAATGGTTGTACACAAATATCCCTTTCCCATCCCCTCCTATAATATACGAACGGAACCCTAAAAATCAATGGCCCACAATTCCAAGAGCACTGCGTTAGATAACAGTCGTATGTCCAAGTAAAATTTCGTACAAACAAATGAAATACTCGTACTTGCATATCGAATACTTGACGAGGCGGATTAACACTACGGGACCGAGCAATGACCAAGCGTGTCGTCGTTAGCAATTATTATGGTCGTTTGACGATAAATAAAGTTTCAATCGGTCCGACGAGATCGATAACACTACGTTGGTGCACGACACCCCCGGATGACGATGGCGGCGGCGAAGTTCGAGCGAAAACCGTACCGCGGCAATTTGGAAAACAACGTTCCCACTAAAAAGCCACCAGAGTTCATTATTTATGTTTAGTTCAGACAATGTTCTACACGCCGCTTATTTATACACGCTCCCTTTTCGCTCAGGTTTTCCTTTCTTTCCTACACGGTGCGGACAGATTACGGGGAAACCGTACGTCTAACCGAACCCTTAGGGGCGATGATAACGCGGTGCAATCGTCGGGAAAAGCAGGGGATGGTTTATCGGTAAAAAGAAATGTCACGGACGGAGATCGTCTTATTTCCTGTACCGTTGCAGTTACGGTCTTCGAAGGTCCCCTCGTCTCAGCTCAACTCCTTTCTATCGCCGGTTGATCCTCTGTTCTCCGGAGACTTTGGCCGACGTGAACTTTATTGCACGTAAAACGCACACGGCGGCCGACCGTGTAAAACTTCGAGTTTCGCCGGAATGATTTTTAACACGAGATACCGTCACTTGAGAACTTGTTTAATCCCAATGTGGGCAATTTATTTTCTCGTATTACATTTTTTCCCACCTCTAATCCAGACAGACGCTTTCGATCATATTACCGCACTATCCAAGATTGCATTTTCATGATGGCTTCGAAAAATCTATAGTTACGTATTGTTTACAAATTTTAGACATTCTAATCATCCCATTCACGGTCATAAAGTATAATATCATGTAAACGCATACCAGCGTACGATACACAGTAAAATGCACATTCATCGATAATTGTACGCGCAAGTGATATTATTATGCAGCTATTTCGGTATATAGTTGTGGCCAAAGCAGCTATCAGTGATCATCAGCTGATGTAAATTATCAAACCCGTTGACAAGAACAATGACGCTAATAATATTATAAGCGAGCACACATTTTCAAATTTCGCATAACAAACGATTGACATACATATAGGGCGTAATTATTATCGAACATTTTACCCAAAAACAGCGTTTACAGTACAATTTTCCTATGATATTCTTTGGTATAATACAGACATGAAATAAACAAAGTACGACTTAATTTTTAACGACATTAATAGATGCTTATCTTTATTGTTCGGTTAGTTTAAAATTTCAAAGAATTTATATTTCTACAACAGTGGACCATACCAACGTCAATACCGGAGATGTCTTCAAGAAATTAAATCTTCTACATAGATAACGAGTTTATCCACCTGATTGTCACAATAGTAAAATATACAAAATTATGTCCACTGCGTTGAATAGTACAATTATTTGTTTTTCAGGTATCAGATTGCAGACTAATTTTTATAACTACCATTAAATAATAAAACAAAACAAGATTTTTTTTACGTCCAATATTATTATTTATAAACATTACATGGCGTATAAGAGTGTTCAAAACACGTTTTTATATTATAATATAGATATGTATTTTTTAACTATTATAAGGAATAATAATTATAAAACATAACTTATGCATGTGCTATGTTATTTTAATATTTTCAATTAAATTAATTGCATTCTTAGTCCATCATAAATAATTCAAATTGATTTCATATTTAACTACAAAAAATAATTAACTATTTTGATTTAAATTAATGATTATAGCTAAGTATGTTTGTTTAACGATCCCGTATAATATTTCTGTACGATATTGGAAATATGATGAAAATATTTCACCAAAAATAATTGATTGCTGGTGTAGCTCTTATTGTTTTACATCTGATCGCAGTCCATACTATAAACAAAGTTAGTCAGTAAGAATCATGCATAAATTTATAAATAAGTATATAAGATTTCTTTTAACATGGAATATTATTCATAGCCATTGGGATTTATATTTTCTTGTTACATTATACGAGGTTTATGCTTTACTTATGGTATTTATTCAACTAGCTTTTTTTTATTAATATAGGTACAAATGGCGTCAAAAAATTGTCATCCAGTCTGCGCATATAATTAGAGCTTGTCAGTATTTATAGGACTATTATTATATATTTTTTGGATAAAGTTTTTCACAACGAGCACTTTTTCAATAAACAGGGTTTCTTGATGTAAACAAAGACTTTTTTTTCCTATCACCAGGAAAAGAATGTCCATTGTCCACTTTACTTAAAAAGTAAAAACAAAATAAAAATAGCTCCACGTCATGTATACGGAATACAATAACAGCTTTACTGTAATTCTGTTTTCCCTGCGTATACGGTTTTTGGAAATTTAACTGCGAAAACATCGCAGATTTTTCCGGCGATAATACAACCGATTTCGTTTTACCATGTTGGTATTACGCGAACAACATGACATAAACGTAAAAGGAAAAATAAAGGTTTCCCCTCAATTACAGTAGTTCTACGTACGCCGGATGGAAGTAAAAGTAGTAGGGACCATCGTTATTTTTGCATCGTCTTTATTGAAATTATTCGATTTTAGACCATCACAGAAATTTTGCAGAACAACAAAAACAAACATCAATAATACAAATTCATACAACGTATTTCCACGCACTATAATATTCTGGAATAATAAATTAAAAATTTTAATCGCAACGGTGTCATGGATAAAAACATTTAGTATACCGTATTTTCATTATATTATATTTTGGAAACATATTTGTATTATAATCGTATTTTCATATTTTCCACATATCAATTACTAGAGCTTTCATCACCCGGCATTGCCTGGGGATTAACTTGCCAGTATTATGATTGCATGAATGTAAATAACACCATGTTAAAAGTTGTAACTAATCAAGATACGTTGTAGCATAGGAGTGGTTCTCTACAGTCAACATCATAAATCTAAACTTCTGACCAAATTTTATATTCATAGCTTCAAAGGTTCGGGCTAGCTTATTTTTATATTTTTATCCTTTTTGAGCCCTTCAGGAATTGAATCCAGGAAAATCTATTAATACTGATCGTTACTAGGTAAAACGAAACTACTGACCAAATACTCAAAACTTCAGTAGTTTTGGCTAGGTAATTTATTTTTATTTTTACTTCTTTTATTCTTTTTAAATTCCTCAAGTGTTGAATTTTGGAAAAATCCTTTCATAGAGAGTCTTTATACTATAAAACAAAACTAACGACTAAACTTCATAGTCACTATTATTATATGCTATGGGATGTCAAATGGCAATGATTGAAAACACCTGCACGAATATATTAAAATAATTCCAAATGATAGTATAATGGTCGTTATAAAAAGAATATCAGTATGATATTCTTACTTACTAAAATTATCTTCTTTTTTGTATTTTTATTTCCTTTTCAAATTAATTATACTAATAAATATGTTATCTACAGATATTTCAAATTTTTACTGCAGCTTAGATACGATGACTATTTTAAGTAAAACAATTGCACATAAATGTTGAACTTTTAATTGACAGTTTTACTTTTTGTGAAGGACAATTTATTTATATATAAAATAAAATTCCCATAACAACAGTGTTATTTTCACCGTAGGTATAGTATTGGCACGCGAAGGGAAATAAGGTTCTAGTGAGTATGCTCGGATTTAACTATCCGTGAAAAATGCTGTCTACAGTCCCCGGTACGGTGTACGTATTTGGATTTTTATTAAAAATATATATTATAAAAGTTATAGCTATATACAAATGCATGTGCATTGTATGTACAGCCGCTCATCGCATAAAATCCACTCGACCGATTTTGATAGGAATTTATACCACATGATTCAGCATTCTTCAGGATAAGTTTCAGAGTATTTCAGGTTCCCCGTAAAAAATCAACAGAAATGATGAATTAATTTCCTAACGCATAACGAAGTGCACTAAGCCGCTCTTTGCCACTCGATTTTCATACAATACATTTTTGCATGAAAATTATTGTATGCCGTTGGAAAATGGAATGGAATGAAAACATTGTTCGTATATTGGACATCAACGCGGATGCTACGAAAATTCGCTGAAATGTGTTTTAAATGTTAAACTCATCATTAAGTAATTATAATTAATTCAACGTTAACAAGTTGAGGTTTTAGTTTAAGTTTTCGAATCAAGCAAATATAAGTTTATATATATATTATTGGGTTTGTACCGATGTTGTTTTTAACAACTTAATTGTTAAGTGTTTAGACACGTATTTTTTTGTTTTTTTTTTGATTTTTGTTAAATTAATTTACTTTGTCCATCGTATATAGAATTTCAGCTGATTGGAAATACGTAATTGGAAACACAAATACACAATAAATATTCATTTAATCCGTGTGCATGTTAAAATGGACAACGTCAAAAGAAATCTTTTCACGTGATCTAACATAACTTATGCACGTAAAAATGGCGGCCTATTATTAGTGTTTGTTGTATTATATTCCAAGAAACACGTTACAATAAGTTATTCAATCGTGGAAAAATGTATATACTATATTTACATGTTGTGCCAGGTAGAATTGATATATACCCAACCATTTAATGTCTACATAAAACCTGATGTTACTCAAGTTCATGAAATGGATGGGTGACCCTATGATTCTAGTAACATTGTTCAAGCCGTTACACATACGCTATCCATGTGTTTAATCCTTACAGTTCCTCATCCTAAAAAATAAATGTAAAATCTAAATGACCACGGTTGCCCATGCCCACATTTACAAGGTATTCATATATATTTCAAAGTTATGAACTATTTATTCATTATAACAATGATGAAGTTTTTACTATTTCTAATCAATCGTATGTAATATTTGATTATTTGTATAAAATAGCTAATTATAATATATTATATACCTACACTATACAGAATACAAATTATTTTAAATAAATAAACAGTCTATATAGGTAATTTCAAGTTAATATCTTTAACAAAATAATCTATTATGTCACTCTATTATAGTTAATAATATATACATTAAAAAAAATATTCATATAAAATATATAAAATCAATAAAAATTGTATTTTTGTAACAATGAATTCATTGCAATTTAATTTTTAACAGACATATATGTTGATTATTTATTCAAAAATTTATTAAGGCAGTGTTAGTAATCGGGAATACAATATACACGATTAGTATCTAAATGACTATTTAGGGTTGTGTTGATCATTCAGCACTCGTCCTCCTCGATCATCAAGATGTACTTTTATTATATTTTTATTACTATACATTTCATAGTTATGATATGACGTTGTATCAGAATAAAACATTGTGAATCTATTACAATATTTGCTTAAAACTGGTTGAATTACTTATTATAAGGTATCATACATTTTACTATTTTTTTTCTTTTACAGTTCATCTTATACACAAATCCATATCAGGATTTCAAATCCACATCTCAAACCTATCTATTTTCTAGCCATTCTATAAAATCAACTATACTACTAACTTATTACTTCGTTTAAAATGCAAAACTAATAAGAACTATTATATTTCTTAATTACCTGGAAGTATACGGAGAGGACTATATCTCTACCTCTTGGAGAACACAAAGACTCTGTATTGAGGCGTTTTTTTTTTCGTTTTCTTACAAAAATATATAAAACAAACACACTGAAAAATTCCGAGCACGCCTCCATATTAAATAACTTTTAAAGTCTTATAGAACATCTTAATACAAAACGAGATGGCACAATAGTCGTTCAAACGCCAATGAGTCGCTCGTTCTCGGTTTATCAATATATGTCAGTTTTATCGCTTTCAATTCGTGTCCGAGATTCATACATGTACATGTCGAAGCTGCAGTGTTTCATGGCCTCATGGGTAAACGGTGTATGGTACAAATGATCAACAACGTCATAGGTATTGTACAGTGAATGTTTTTGGTCTTAGGAAATGTCGTGTTTAGAGCTTTGCAATTATTTTTTGTAAAATTTATTTTTGTACCCTATAGAATCAAAACGTAACAACTATAAAACACGATAATAACGTGTTATTCTTTCAGGGAAATACCATACACGTTCTCCCCGGTCGTTTATATGATCTAATATAATTGTATTGTTTGTTTGAGTACACATTTACTATAAAAACGAAAATGAAACTTCAATAGTATCGACTGTAATTAAAGTTCAATGTTAGTCAATTCAAAACCTCAATAGAGTCAAAGTACTCAGTAACACGCATTTTTTAACAGAACTTATTTTCAAACCCTGCGTACTTATAATGTTTTGCGTGTGTATGAGTACATTAGCCTAAGAACAAATGATTCTTATTCAAATACAATTTTACAAGACTTGGAGTAATTATCTAATATTTGTGAAAAATACATACAATATTGTATTATATTGTACCTAATTATAATTGAACTATTTGTTGTGATATGTAAAAGAGTAAAATATTGTTAACCTAATATAAAACGTCATACATAAAACACCAAGATAAGATAGATTCTATACTGCCACCACAATTTATTATTATCACGTATAAAATCACCATGATATATTTTTTATCCGGTTTTATTGTCAAACGTTTCTAAATGTCATGCAAAAACATATGAATTATACACCAGTGATATTTTATCACGTACAGTATTTTAATGATATCACTATAAATTATTATTTCGTCGAACTTACGAAATTATTAAAAATGTTGGCGTATGACTTATACAGATTTAATCAATTGATTAATTTGATAAATTATAATCACGGTTGTTCTCGGTACCTAAGTAAAATGAAATAATTTCATTGAATTGAAACCGTGCTTCATTCTATATAAAAAAAAGAACGGGTGGCCCTCGCTTTGCTGTACAGTTGGGGGTGGAGTGCACCTCGTTTATAGGATAAGTCATTATAACAATGAATTTGTTAAATTTGAATGCAATGATATATATCATTGTATACGAATAACAATTCTGAATGGAGTTAATATGTTTGTCTAAAATGTGTATATAATAATATAGTACTTATATTTAAATTGAATTATAATACGATTTAGTAAAAATTTAAATTTCAAACAGTCATAACATTTTTTCTTTAAAGCCCGGTAGAATTTTTTTTATATATTTTTTAAGATTAGCTTATGGATAACCTAGTGTTAAAATTTTGAACCTTAAGTATAAACAGAAAAATTGTTATGAATTTTCAGCTACAAAACTTGCAAATTATCGCGATTTTAATATATTTTATACAAGTTTGAACTTTATGGGCTTATAAAAAAATTTCAGTGAAACCATCTCCGATATTTTTTAGTTACTATTAGTATAACTTATAATTAATCTTTGAATACATTTTCAAGAGTTTTCACCTAGCCAATTAAATTTTATAGATATTTAAAAAAAAAAAACTTACAAAAATCGAAAATTTAAATTGTCTATAAATAAGTCAAAATATATCTAAATACTTTGAAAACTTTAGTATGTATAGAGAATGCCAATATAAAGCTTTGGTGAAAATTTCAAGTTGTTACGGTTTTTCATTTTTGAGTTAGAGCAGCATTTAAAAAAATGTAGTTTGTAAAAACGTGATTTTGCGTAAAATTTCCCGTTTTTTTGTAATTTTTTTATCGTTTTTTTTCGATTTTTTTAAAAAGTAATGAAAAAGTTGGATTTTTGACTTAGCCAAGTACGATCTACATTCACTTTTCTTTCATAAAAGTTACTGTTTAAGAAAATCGAAGCATTTTTACTGCCAAAAAGGTATCGTCAGGCACAAAAAAAATAAAGAAAAAAACACATATCATTGTAAAATCAATAGATTCCATCACTCCGTTCAGAATCCAAAAAAATATTTTCATCAACCTCTAAGTATAAATATAATGTATTGATTTAATATTAATTTTATTTTTAAAAATAATATAACTGAGCTATTACATCACTATTTTTGTGTGACATATTCTTGCAGTATTCCTAATATTAGATTGGTCGAAATCAAGAACGTAATTTTTGGCATAAAAACAACACTATAGTAAAGTATTTATAATATATATATATATAATAATTAAAAAACATTAAACCTTTATAATGTCCCCTATCATAATTATATAATATATTATGTATAGTACAAAAACCTTAATTCATGCACCTAAATTAAAATGTATTATTGAAGAATAACATAGAATTTAAATTAAGTTTATATAATGAATTGTACAAACTGAGGCCGATAAAACGTTTTGTTTATTTTTTTTATGGTATATAACAGTGGTGGAAAACTCAATGCTACTAGAGGATCAATTTTACGAAAGTGAAAATCTAACGAGCCAGATAACATAGGAAAAAAAGTCTTGCTACATAAATTTTTTCAGAAAAATTTCATCTAAATAAATATGATAAAACATTTGTATAACAAAAAAAAGAAAACAAGCAATGTACCTAATGAAATATTAAGTACGAATATTATAACTTTTAATAAATTTTCAATTTTATTTTAATCGTAAGTTAATTGCAAACGACTTTATTTTATTCATTTTATCTTATAGCGATATTGCGATATTGTGTGCAATATTTATGTTTTAAAATATCTTTCCAAACTCAAAACGGCTACAGTTCTTCTTTCGTTGAAGAGTAATTTATATTCTATCATAAAAATAGTCGAAACTAGAGCACTAGTTTTAATGGTTTTTTATTTTTGATATTTGTTTGTATTAAACTATGTATTACGGTATAATAGTTGTATAAAGTTTTGAAAAAGTGGCTTTAAAACAGTGTTTTTACTTTTTGTCGCGTAAAAATTATTATTGGCTTAACATTTTGTGGGGTTTTCTATTTTTCTTATTTATTTTGTAGGGTTGTTTTGATTTTTTTTTTTTTGTTAAAAGTAAAGACTCTATAGTTGAGCCCGGCTTACAAAATAGTTATCAAGTATATATTTTATAAAAGATAAAACCTGTAAACTTGAGGTGCCAAAATTATACAAATGTCTCTCATTTATATACGTGGAGACGTAATGATGACTCTTTGCCATTATGTTTAAAAAAGAGCTGAATAAGTAGTCATGTAGATTATATACAATTATGCCACATCGTATAAAACACGTGGGCAAATTCACCATACTGTCAATAGAACGATTATAATCATTACTGCAGACGTTTAACACGTACAATTGTACCAAAAGTAAAAATAAAAATATAAAAATTTAAATCGTAGAGGATATTTTTTATACTCACCTTTACAGAACAGTGAACACTAAGAACTCTCGCACTGCATGAGTATTTTTCAAAACGCATATAACTACATTTTTTAAATACCTTACCCATAATTGATAATCTATTATATTATACTATTCTCGAAGCACTCATTTTATCGTTTGACATTTTGTTCTTTTCAAACGTCTTCTTTTATGTATTTCAAATATATCTATTTCAGATTTCAAAAGAGTTTATAAAACGTGATATAACATTTTTCTTTATACTATAAATACTTCTTTAGACAGTAAAGCTGCGAAAAAAACCATCATACCCAGCAGTGACCTCGTAAAATTGAATAATTGGTTACCAGGATTTTTTATTTAGTAAAATAAATATTCCAATAGAGCTCCAAAAAGCCGCTCTTGGATTAAACATAAAATAGAGATAGTACTTTGGACAAGTGATTTTTTTTAGTGAATACAATTAAACACTGAGGTGGTTGTAAAAAACTTTAAATCGTAATATAGGTAATACCAAATGGTCATTTCAAATAAAATTGTATTTGATTCAATTCAGAAATAAAAACGTATGAGAGGATACATACAAATAGTAAAATAATAATAATAATATAGTTCAAATATAATTGTTTAATTAAAGTCTAATACTAAAAATAAAGCATCTAAATAAATTAGAGGTCATTTACATTTTCTAGAAAATTAAATCAAGTTAATATTTTTTTGTTTAGAGTTTATATTTAAAAGTGTATTACTGTACTAGGTATATAATAATTTTAGATAGTCTTGTAATATTTTATATACCAAACTATTTAAGGGCATAATTTCAATACTAATGTCTAGGTTACTTTTTCGCAACCATAATAGAATTACATAATAATATTACATTAGTCGGCACTCCTTACACATTGGTATAATGTTGTTGAGCTTGTAAAAATAAAAATAATTTTCGAAGAGGTCGTTAAAAAAAAGAAATTCATTTATAATTAAAAGGCTTAAAAGTTATAGTTTTTATATTTTTCAAACAGTTTGTGATGATGGACTGTATAGCTGAACCCATAAACTCATAAAAATACCTAACCTGTATGTGTACATTTTTTTAGACAACATAAGGTTGACATTGTTTTAACTTTCACGTTTTGAATCGATTTAAAACTGATAATACTGTCAGATAAAACTGTTTATGTTACTATGACGAAAAATAGTATTTAGCTTTATAAAAATGACCCGGATCGGAAAACGAATATTATTCTTAATTAAATATACTCATGTAGTCCAGATCGATATCTCTAAATTTCAAAATTTTTATATATATGACATTAATACGCCATGTCATCTTGTATGGGTCAGAAACATGGGCACTAAGAAAGATAGAAGAAATAAGATTGGACATATTTGAAAGAAAAGTACTAAGACGAATCTGTGGACCCTGTCTCAACTCAAGAACCGGAGAGAATGGAAAATTAGAACCAATGAGGAACTTATAAACATGTTCCAAAGGTCATGCATTTCAAGGGAAGTCGCAGAAAGAAGATTGACGTGGGCCGGTCACGCCTGCAGGAAAAAAGACGTAATGATAAATGCAGTAATAAATGAGGAACCAAAAGGAAAAAGACCACTAGACAGATCATGCCTCAGATGGGAAGACTGTTTGAAGAAAGAAGTTAAAACAATAGACCCAAGAGCAAACTGGAAAGAAGTAGCTGAAGACAGAAATCTTTTGTTATCCGGGATGGCCTTAAAGGCCGGAAAAAATTAATAAATAAATAATTAGATAAAAAAATATTTAGTCAAGTGTAGTAGAAAATTTAATTTAATTGAAAAGAAGACCCCAACAAAATTGAGAAACTCTATAACCGATTTTAAGAAACTTTAATCAAGAAATTATAGAACTTGGAAATAATTATATTACATCTCAACATTTTTTAATGGAGATTATTAAATTACACCTTTTAATTGACGGTCTAAAATTTTATTCATCCTATGTTGTGGTGTGATTTTCTATATTTTACGATTGGTTGCCAACTTTGGTCAAACTTCATAATTTATATTTTTCGTAACAGATATTTTGCGATTAGAATAGATATTGAATCAATTATTCAAGCACTATAGCTACTATTTATAAAAAAACAAAAAACATTAAACACACAATATTCTATAATGTAAAATTGTTAAACCTATAATAAAATCATAGTGAAAAATATATTATGAAAATTTTAGTATGACCACGGTTATTATGTAATTCATTGAAATCTTACCTATGATAATACTAGACTTAGGTTGCAATAATTATACTTCATATCACTAACATGTATTTTAAGTACCAAAATGTTTCTATAAATATATTATACAAATTATTAAATTATACTGACCACGAATATAAGTATTTTCAATTATTTTTAATGAAATTTGACATTCGTGTAGCATAAAATATATGAGTTATAATTCAATATTAGTTTTTAACATTATAATAACGGATACCATCTAATAAATTTGCCTTTGCATAAACGTATACATGAAATATTATATTTTACAATATAATAATAAATAAAACGATTGCCTTTGATATATTTAAGAGTCATATAACAAGGAAAATATTAATGTCTTATAAAAATTCCATTAGTAAACTGAATACTACAATTTATTGTTTAAATCGAATTTACAAATCATAAATCATAAAATATATGAAAAAAAGATACATTATTAATAATCATTTTGGATTTCTGGTCTACATTATTTATATATTTTGTGATATTAATGTATAGAAAATATAATTAACTGATACAAAAAGTAATTATGATACTATAAAGATACTTATTGAGATTAAACTATATATTCCGCATATACTTACGATATACATATATTACTGGTACAAGTAGAAAGTGATTTTCTATTTCCTGAAATTAAAATTTATTGAGCATTGCAAAATGTTTTGTTGTACTATCGCAGTACAACAAACCTTCTCACAATTCTCAATAAAATAATCAAAATCATAAAATCAATAGACATTATATTATTATTATGTTCGAGTTGATTCTATAGATGGTTCATACAACGTAAACATTAAGGCAAAAATCTGATGACGTGGTCCATGATTTGGCTATTGAAATGTTCAGTTCATTACATTTTAGGTCATTCGTTTATTGGCCAAAGAGAGTGGGTAGTGCTACTATTATATGCGTAGCGATAACTTTTAATTATCAAAATGGGATATTCACTTCACCACCACCACATTTCAAAAACAAATAAATTGCAGGGTGGGAAACGATACTAAATGTGTAATACGGCCAAAAACATTTTTGACCAGCAAAATGTATTCCAACGTAAGTATATTTTTAATTAAATTATGTGCTCTGCGCGTTTCCATTAAAACGCTCTCAGTCGCACATGAATCCAGTCGATTTTACGTGTTTTGGAATAAAATCGAACGACTATTACATCGCGGGCTTAAGATTTATGACGGTACGAATTGATCTTACTTAGAGCATTTCAAAATAATGTCTACAATAGTAATAATAACAGTATGGTACATGTATGGGAACAAAAAGGTTCTTGTACAACGCGTTATGTAAAAACAGCAATTTGTTAATCCAATAGTTTGATGAAATAATTCTGGATTTTCATGGTGGTGTAATGTAAATACATTAGATCTCCCATCAAACGGCGTGTACAACACGAAAACGTTTGTTGTATTATGATAGGTACATTATATTACTTGCATCAAATTCGTGTAGTGTTCGGTATGGAAGCATTGAACAGTTTAAAACGTATAGTTTTATTTGTAAAAATATAGGGGGAAAAAAACAATTTGTGGTTTACGATATTATTGAAGCCGATAAAAATATTGTATACTAGATATTATTGTGTAATAAAGGCAAGCACGGTTTGGACGACTTAAATGCAATAATTTATTACGAATCGCAAGTCTAACAATTTAACAAGACAGCCTTTTCAATGGTAATATTTTCACAGTTATTGAAGATTTTTATGTGTTAGTTAGTTGCATAAAATAAACTATTCATATAACTAATATATTTAAGTCTCAGAATAATTACATTTACATACGTTTATTTAAAATTATGTTGTTATACATTGTATTCCATCAATCTAGCACCACAAATATTCTATTTTATATTAGTTTTATATTATGTTATATTATTATAACAAAATATGAAGATTTAAGTATTACTATTATAATAATAATGACAATAATATAATAATAACAATGTTTTCCGTTTGTTTATTGTATACACTTTAATTTATAACATATTCAGTTATAATTTCTTTTATGAATCGTCAAGAAAGCTGTAATATAGTTTTATGAAAATCAAATTATTGCAAATTCAATCGAATACCATATCAACCGAGTATGGTAGATATTATATTCTTCTTTGTTGCAAAATGAAATGTATCGAAGGCCAAAGCCTTAGTCTGATTATTCAATTTCAGCTCATCAGCCAGTGTTTATGCGTGAAATTCGACTGATTGGTAATATGACACATATAGCGCATATCATATTGATAGACATTTATATCAATAACAGAAAATTGTGTAATAGAAAAAGAACATAAATAGTTTACATAATATTTGTGTCTTTTATATTATCGTTCATTGTGAGAAGTTTAGGGTGTCTATATAATATGTCAAATATTTTCCTATATAATATACATACCATATTAATACAAAATATGTACTCTATTCTTTAAGAAAATATTGTTCGGTAGTTTATCTTGTGTGACAAAGACGTCTGCCTTTACCCTTTAAATTTAAGAATATATTGTATCCACGTAACTAAGTTAAATATCCTTACATTTTTGAATCACAATAATTCTTTAAAAAATAATCATTACAGTTGCATAATATAATGCATTATATTATATAATATATAATATATTTTTAATTTGTTTGATACCTATTAATATTTTTGATAATTAAAGTAAAACAAAATAAATAATTTGATAACCAAAACAATTAAATAATAAAAAGCTTTAAAAGTACCTAGGTACGTTGAATTTTGTAAGTTTCATTATTTCCAATTATTTTCTAATTATACGTGTACTTATATATTATAATATATGTTATGATAGAAATTTACATATATGATCGTCTTACGAATTCTATGTTATTTCTCTAAATACAATTTTCAATAACTATACAGTTTTAATCAATAAAACAGTACAGTTAACGTGTTATTAAGCAAATGTTTTAGAGCACATCTGTAAGAGCAGTTTTGTAAAATAAAATGTCTGAAATATTAGACATAGAACGATTTGATATAAGAAAAATATTTCTCTGGGCCTATACAGAATATTCATGTTATGGATCAATCGATTCAACACCAATTAACTTCAATATAATAGGATTATTATATATTTTTAACATAATATATTCAATCTTAACTCATAACAAAATATTTTATGAAATCCGCAATTATTTATGTTATTATTTAATTATATTATTATTTGAAGTACAGTCATAGCCTAACGGTATAAGGTGGCTGTGCGTAATCTTACGGTCACCGGTTCGAATCCGGACGGTACAGTCGTTCGGTGAAAAGATGCCGCTACCACCCCCTCCCAAACTATAACACGTAATTGAGTCTTTATAAAATAGTCGTTGAGATATAATGGTCACGATGCCAAAATCTCCCTAACAAAAAAAAAAAAAAAAAAATTTAATATTTGTTAATAAATAAAAAATAAATAAATTGTTTCTAATTTTTATCAAAAATTAAATTAAAGCTCAATGTAAGAAATCATGTTCTAGTAAAAGTTTTATTTTATTTTCGCATGCTCATTAGTCGACACTAACTAATAAAACTATCGGAAAATTTTCAACTACTAACATGTATTTTTTACCTCCAACGTAAAAACGAATACAATAGTTCTGAAAATGAATTGATATAAATACTATTACATCAAATTTATAGTATATTTTTTAACATTTTCTATAAATGTATTTTCTAATTATACTGTGTAAGTTTCGCTATACGTAAATGTTATTTTGAATTTTCCATAAAATCAAAACTTGCATTACATCATAGCAATATAGATTGACTTAGTGATTTAGCTATTTTTAATATCGGAAAAGACTAGCAAAAAACGAACAATGGGCATAATATTCTAAAGACATGACTGCTTTAGAAAAAAACAATAAACACATAAATTGCCATTACTTACCTGCTATCTTGCTATATTTAGAATAAATATTCCTTGCTATTTTTTGAATAATATTAAAATATTATATCTCAATGTAAACGTTCACATTTCTTTTTAATTTCAAGACCATTAAACTCGCCCGACGTAAAAACTCCACCACAAATTGCGACGATTCCCGTGATAACTAGTGTGTCGTATGAAAGCGATTGAAGGCGATGAAAAAGTTTCACTCCTTGGGCTCGCCCGATGCTGACGACTACTAGTCTAGGCTTTTATAGTCATCGCGACAGCTCGGGTGGCCTAAAAGAGCCGTGCGGTACGTGTGATTCACGTGTTATGTGTAAGAATGTGAACATACCGTTGTGCAACGTAATCGGCAGTTAAATAGACGTGGTCGGTATAAAAAACCAAAAATTAAACCGTCGTGTTAGGTGGTCAAAAACCGCGTGCGACAGACCCAGCAATATCGTCGTTTCATAGTATTCCGTGATAATATAAGATGAATTTGCGTATACGCGTGCGTAACCATCGCAGTTTTCAGTAAAGACCTCTCCACATGACCAGGGAAAAAATTATATTACATGTAATAAACTGATAACATGTTAAGTGCATTGGAAAATCTAAAAATGGGTAGTCAATGTTAACGTTTTGAAATTGAAGATTAATAATATTAATTTTAATTTCAATACCATTATTTTATATTAATTTATTATTATTAGCAGCTAAGGATGCATATAGATTCATATCATACCTACCCCTCACCTAGAATATATTTGGTTTTTCTTGCTAAAAGATGTTGAACATTCGCCCATCCTAAGAATAAAACCTTTTCGATTTCTAACATTCTTATAAACTCTATGAGACTTGAAACGGTGTAACAGGGTTACCGACACCCGTATCTTTATAAAAATTACAAATGCGTATCTATGACAAGGATTTATTGATTATTTACTAAATGTGTACATAAGTATGAAATAAGGGGTGTTCTGGGCCGCGGCGGGAGGTATCGGGCCTGAGCAGGTTTGACGGGGAGAGGATACATGGTCGGTAGTGGACTTAAACAAGCGAATACACAGTGATTATTTTACCGACGAACGCTCAGGCAAGCGCGCCGTAAAGGCTTTTTAGTCTCGATAAACGAATACGCCTACGGATCGCGGAACCCCGCGTGTAAATGTCGTTGGGGTCGGATCCGATGGTGCCGTATTTGTTATCGCCGCGGATTCCGCAGCAGTCATTGTCGTTGCCGAAACTTCAGTGATCGTTAGTGCCGTGACGTGACCTTTGCCGCAATAGTCGTCGTTGTTATCTAAATTGCTGTACTCGTTGCAATCGCCATCGCCGTGGTCTCCGCCGTTGTCGTAATTGCCGTTATCGTCGTCGCCGTAATCGCTGGTGAACGTCTCGTTTCTTCTTGTCTTCTTATCGCTGTAGTTGTTGACGGTTGTGAAGAGAAGAATGCAGTGTCGATGCTCTGAAAAGTGACCAGTATATATACCTAATCAGATATCGACACTCCGTTCTCATTCGTCGGTTCTTGTATAACATGATGACGGTGTAAAACGACACTACTTTCCTTCTGTACTGGTTATCTTCGTGTCATTTTACCTAGTCACCATGTCGCTTGTCGTGGCCAAGTGGTGGCCCTGGAAAAGGACCGTTTTACTGTATGCGTGCTCCGTTACAGACTATTGATGCAGATTTACTACGGAATAAAATATAAAATGTACAAGTTCATTTTACAAATAATATTTTCAAACTATAACTCTGTTCAATTCACTCGGAACTTGCGAAGAATTTTTAAATAATTTTCTACATTTTAGATGAACTTGAAACGATTAGTTTTTAACTTTGTATTTATATAATTACTCTACACCATTTATAAATATTTTATCGTAATTTGTGAAGCGTCAAAATACTGCAGTTTAATATAGGACTGTTTTTTATCACCTCCACCCACCATAATAACAAGAAAAATAAGTGGTTTTCGTTAAGTTAATAAATATGTATTGGTACAATTAGAGTAGAGTAAAAAATGTTGTTAAATTAAAGCCTTGAAGGTTGTTGTGAGTTATAGTAATCGGACGAAATAAACGAATTTGGGACCATATGATGTTTAAAAATTTAAAGTGATATGATAAATCATAGCGTTCTAAACCTGATTCTGAACACCAGCTTCTTATACATGGTATACTATATACGCTAGCGTGTATACAAAACAAATAGTAAGTGCTTGCGATGAAAAGTTGCAAGTCAAGACTTTTGAAATGCGTTTTAGATAATAAATATATATATATATAATGTAGGGTTATAGTTTTACATTGTGTAAACGTTTGGAGATTTAATATCCGCAAGACCACGAAAACAAAAAAAAAAAAAAACAAAAAATGTAAGGTATAATTCTACGATCTAGACAAATGCGTTTTAATAACGTTATCTTATGACAAACGTTCTTCATTTTTAAGACTTATCAAAATCAGTTTTTGATGAAAAAATCTTTGCATTGTCTTTCATTTTATTATAATAGTGATAACAGTACGTGGTTGTAGTGCGAGTTGTTTGAATCTATAAATAACCCCAAACATTGATTTACGGTGTCTTGGAAATTATTTTTTTCTCAACATTGCTGTGTAAAAGTAATGATATCGATCTTGCCAAAAATGGGCCAGTTCTACATATATACATTACAAGAGTTTCTACGATTTTTTTTTGATTTTTTTATTGATTTTTTTTTTTTGCCATTTTTAACATCTTCGAAACTCGACAAACGACTTCTACATAGTATATCCCTACTAGATGAGGTTCCTAACCGATCCGTGTATGTATACATATATATTATGTTTACACTATACGACGAAACTCCTTCCGGGTGCACACGTCACGCATAAATCATCATAACTTACAAATGAAAAAAAAAACACATCATCATATACAAAACCGAAACACCATTACTTTTGCTCAGGATCTAAACCAATACACGAGATATAGATATAATATATTAGAAATCATGAACTTAAATAGGAGGAAGGCTCAAAAGAGCTTAGCCCTCCTTAAGGTTTGTTATTTCTTCACTATAATACTATATAATACTATATATTCTAATATAAATTTAATCATCAGTTTTAAACTAGGCAGTAATGGAAAGATAAAGATACATTTTCAAGAGTTTGATTGACTCACTGATCTTGGCATCAAAAGTCACTATTCAGACCACATAATAATATTAACATATTATTAATTACGTTGAACTTTTTTCATTCATTTAATTTTCGAAGTGTTCGTGTTTGATATTTTTTTACTTTGTATTAGACATCTGATCAAAGTTACTAAATTGGATCGAGTACTGCTTTTGAAACATTTAAAATTAAAAATTAAATTCCAGCAAAAAACTGAAAATATAAACTACAGCTTTTTAATGCGTGAAAAAAGGTTGTCAAACCTATCTGTCAGTACGAATTATTATTATTTAATTTTCCCCTTCGTAAATTTAGATGAAACAATGTGGCAGACATATTATTTAATTAAAAACAAAAAAAAAAATATAACCATATTATATTGGGGTGACTAATCGAAGCAACCACACGTTGTTTGACTGATTTAAGCCGATGTCACTAGGTATACGCGTTGTGGTTAAATGTTTTTCTCAGGGAGTATTAGGAGCGACAGCCAAAGCTGCATTACTGTGAAAATAGGCAATTCACTATACCTTGCGAGAAAAATATACGGCCGTTGGTTCATTATATGTGGAAACAGATAATTGGCTTATTTGTAAATTTATTGGGGCATACTGATTACACATAGGAATAATACATTGTAATTGATATAGATATGTGAAAGTAAAAATATGATTGTAACCCAAACATGTTTTCATATATAATAAACATAGGATCTAATTTATATATTCATTCGGCTGTGTTCATGCATTCTTTTAAAACATTATTTTACATCAGTTTTTATGTTACAGGTATTGAGGTATATCGGTTGCTTTAGATAATTGTATAACCAAAACTTTTTCCTTTTACCCTTTTTAATCCCCCCGTGGTTACATTTGGAAAAATCCTTTCTTGTAGTTGTTTTCTACAACGTAAAATGAATCCACTTATTCAGACGAAGATGAATCAGTAAGTTAGAAAATATACATATCGGGTATGTCTCTAAAACTTATTGAACCGAATCAAAAAATAAACACTGAAAAAATAACGATAAACTTAGAAAATGATAAGTGAAAGAAAATACAACCGTGTATAATATTAAATTATGTACATGTTTGGACATTAATTTTTATTTTATAAGTTATTATATACTTGTTATATATAAAAATTGTTCAAAAGCATTTTAATATTTAACTACAAAAGAAGCACTTTTGAACAATTATTGTTTAGTTAATACCTTTATCCGTTGATCCCTTTAATCATGTTTATAAGACGTATAGATCATATGATATACAATTGTAAACTTTTGTCGGTAAAGAACGCGTGTAAGTATAAAGTATAATAATAACTCTTTCATTATATAAAAAGCAGGAGTACTCGTATTAGAACGAAATAGTAATCAATGTTATTATATTACCTACAACAATGCCACCTGTCCTTTTCACGTCGTATATAATCATAAATAATGTAGGTTGAAGATGACTTATTCTTGACTTTGACAAACACGAGGATGATATTGATAGCAATTTTATATAATTAATATTATTTTATAGATACATAATCTGGGGTCCATCATCTTACTGATCATACATACAAATAATACATGAATGTTAATTATTCATATTAATGTAATATATTATTATGAATAATAATTTAAGTTATAAAAGTAATTTTCGCTGTAAGGTCCATGGCTACAAAAATTATTTTTACGGGATCTCCATGTCACTAAAAGTTAAGAACCGCTGTTTTGGAATACTTAATTTTCCAGATACTCACCAATGTATTCTACAATAGCGTACTGACATTTCATACTAATTGCAGATTCTATCATTCGAGTGTAAAATATTTACAATGTGACTAATGTAAACTTTTGCTACCGTTCTCTAAAAATTTTAAACTTTAACTCTGAATAATAAGTTGAAGAAATAAAAAAAAATGAAGAGTTATTATTGATTAAGTGTTAATTGTGATTTAATTAGTGTTTTTGTTTATTTATTTATATTTTATTTTATTCCCTTCTTATCGATAAATGTAGGGGATACAAACAAATTTTATAATTTTATGATCTCTAACAGACCTCTAAAAGAATTTTAGTTGTATTTATATTCGTTTTGATTTTTACGTATGGTACAGTTTCGTTCGATTTAAACGTATAAGTACAATACTTGGGTAAAATTAATGAATAATCGAATTGAATTTATGGAATAATAAAATAATTTAAAATAATTGAAAACAATCAAAATATCTATTTCATACATGGATAGCTCTATATTTATATAATTAAATTCATATCTGGTTAAAATCAAGTCAATACATTTTGCGAAATAACTTCATGTTTCATCATTATAAGAATCCTAAGAATTCTAAATTTTCCCTTTTTTATTTCAGTAAACACTATTATAGCCCAAAAATCACTAAATTATATAAAATGGTTTAACAATTAATTATGATAATTATTGTACAAAATTAGACATATTAACACTTAATACACCAAACTGGAAATAAGAGCAATTTTAAATAATAATAATGAGTAGTCATAATTGTATAATATTATAATATGTTATTGCAATGAGAATGAAAAAATAATATTAATTAGGGAGTAGAACAGGTCGAGAGAAATTTCTTGAGATTAGACGTAGGTACACGTAAGTAAGAGGTTTTTTTTTTCTCGGACGAAAATAAGAGCGAAATTATTATTAATTTATTATTGTACTATTTATTAAAGAGGACAGGAGTAAATATTTTAAAACCGTTATTAATTTAAGTAGTAATTGGTTAATTACGGTTTTAAATCGTTGAGAAATTTGGAAATCGAGTTTTCGGGAGTAACTGAAGGTGTTGTGTTGTGTTATGTTAGCCATGAAAATATTATAAGAGTAAATAAGTATATGACCATATAGCCAAATTCAAATATTGCAATAGAATTGTGTTACTATAGTGAATAATAAATTTAAATATTTGCGTGTAAAATTAGTACAAAACGATGTTCAAAAATTCAATACAACTGTAAAACAAAAGACGAGTTCATTTATAAATTCGATTTTTAATGCACAATCCATAATTTTGAACATAAACTGTTTATTCAATAAATATAAAATTCAAATGCATACCATAATCATAAAATATGTAATTTCTTCACAAATATAACATTTAGGTCACTACTTTTAAAATGACCGTAGAAAGTCGAGAAATCGATTTATAGAGAAGTTTTTATACATTTGAAATTTACTATTGGTCTGAGAAAAAAAAATCTATAAACTATTGTTTTACTGTTACGACTTGAAGTTTCTAGCTTTATGTATACAAATTTCATACTATTAACCGAAAAACCTTTCTCGCAAAGGGGAAGAAACGATTTTCGATAAATCTGATTTTAAATTCTGCATTTTTCATTATTATTTTAATCGTGTAAAATAAACCTTTTTTTCTTCTTTACTAAATTCCCCAAGTGGTTTCATAAAAATAAAACGCGTAAAAACGTTAAACGGCGCTACTAGTCGTATTATATAGTCTTCTATATTATATTCTCTAAGCTCGCAGAAAACAATACATTTTCACGTGATAAAGTCCAAAACTATTCCAAGAGATTTATCGTCGTTACCATCAATTCACATTTAACGGCCAATATTGGTTTTTTGTTTTAATTTTCACATCACGGAATTTTTTTTTGGATATTTTGGATTAATTTATCAAATGCATAATCAGTATTTTTAAATATAATTGCACATAGTGTGACAGTAAAATTATGTCAAATTTTTCGATATGAAAAAGTCAGTGATGCAAATAATTCATAAGTCACTAACTCGCATAAACACAATACATGAATAACTCTATCGACAGGTAAAATAAATGGTACATTAAAAATAGAATAAATTAAATATAAGTGGCTTAGTGGAATTTCACTTAGAATTGTTGACGTTTAAGTACGATGGATAAATCATAATAATATTACGATTATATATGATTTGGTATACCAAAACCATGTATTGGTTCGCGCAATAAATATTCGGACTAAGTATATTAAAAATAACCGGTAGTTCAAATCATAATATTTTCATTATTATATTCAATGTTTTTTCCTGAAATTATTTCCCAGCACCTTTTTACGTATTCCAATGTTTGAATAATAAACCGTACTATATAATATGTATATATAGTGCATGCATGTATGGGAGTAGCTACTTAAAATTTAATCCAGATTATTCTAGAAAATATTTATTCAAGTCACAGTGAAAGTACAATTTTAAAGTTTTCGTCCTACTCGAAATAATTATGTACTGAAAAAAATAACAATCCATAAGTGAATTTTGACGAATTTCAGTTGTTTTTTTTTTGTTTGTTTCCATTTTGAAAAATTATATTTTCATGCAACTGTTGCTGTTTTTGCACCGATAGAAATAAAACATTTTATGTAACACATAGGTGACTACTGCCTACTTAAAAATATGTCAACAAATTAAATCAATATACAATACAACAAATTATGTGTAAATGAAAAAGTTGAAGTTTATTATATAATCGGGTTCTCCAAGTTAAGTTTAATACCTAGCATGATTACTATTTTTCGCGTTACAAATTATAAAATTATTGAATTTATTTATAATTTAATGAAATTATAAAAATAAAATTATTTCGTAGTTATTATAATATACTCAAAAGACAATAATAAAAATACGATCAGAATTTGAAATTTCAAACCCATACATGGACTGTAAACCTGCAGTATAGGTAATATTAATTTTTCTTGGACAAATTTGTTATACCTCTATGGACTTTGACTTTTCTCTCTTTTAGCCCGAAAATACAAGGATGTTGATGGATTTCCGGTCAAACTTTTTACTACAGAAATGTATGCACAAGTATCACATGCTAAGAGATAGAGATAAACTTTTATGTTTCAAACCTACTTTGGTGAAAAGAAAATTTTACAATTACTATATGCGATAAGATATTAAAAACTTGTGAAACACAGCACTGGATTTTAACGGTTCATTTTTATTTCACTTATTTTTATTTTTTAATTTTATGAATAATTCATGTCATTAACGAATTTTCGAACTTTAAACACTCGAATTATTTATGATTAATTTACCGTCAAATGCTTGACCAAGTCCGAACATTTCGAATTCCTAACAGCTATAAATGCCATATTATACGGTTATGTTGTATGTTAATGTGTTTTAATTTTCTTTTTTATAATATGCAAAGCACTAGTTGTGAATAAAAACTCAAATTACTATACAGTAATCGTTTCTCAGTATATCAATGTCAAGTTTGTTAAAAGATAAAAGTAACAAACAAAAATTGTCGGTACACAAATATAATAGGTAACACTTGGAAATAAATAAGAAATCAGTAGAAATTGTATATTCGAAAATATACATTTTAATCTTTTTCTTTTGAAAATTTTAATAATAATTATAATACACACATTTAAAATTTATCGATATTATATTTCGTTAGTGAAAATAATAAATATAGTTACGTCGAATTTGGAGTACATTATTTGATACACGTTCTTAATTTCTCATATTTATTTTGCTATTGAACACACAAAAAAAAATTAACAGTTCAAAATTATTTTATGTTAAAAACCAACAAAAATTTGTATTTTGTTACACATTTTAATAAAAAAATAAATCGGGAATAGATAATTGTGATCCTTCAGTTTCTTTATCGGAATCAAATTTGTTCAGTTGATAAATTAAAATATTCATTGTTCTTCTAGATTCTAGAACAAGTGAAACCAAAACAGGAAAATTTAAAAAGCAAAATATTACATTGTTTGAAAACTAAAAGCTTGACTCTCCATGCCACTAATCATAATGATAATTATTGTCACTAGGATTCAATATGTCAGGTGCATTAGATGTTACACTGAAAATAAAACTTAATGTTATACATCCAATGTAATTAATAATAAAACTGCTATGAAAATATATTTTTTTAATTATTAATTTTTTGATGAAATCATTATTGTAATAATACAATACTTATCATTTATCAAGCATAAAACATTACTTTTATTTTGTGGTAAATGTGGAATGTGTGTTTTAGATGAAAGTGATTAGTAATAATACAATAATAACATTTTATTTCGTTATATTTGATTCAATTAGTTAAGTAAAATCTATAAGCTTTATATCATTTCTTAGTCAAACAGAACATCCATAAGCTACTGGCTGTCGAAATCAAAATTTTAAATATTTTTAATTTTGAATATTTTTTTAAATAGTTAACATTTTTTAATACCTTTAACAACTATTTAAAATTTATTTGGGGCTTTTTTTTGAAATTTGCTCATTTACTTAGAGTTTTATTGAGCTAAAAAATCTGAATTGTAATCGAAAATCTAGCCATTCGGTTTGGTAAAAACCACTTGAACTTGTACTAAAATAATGAAACGTTGAAATAGTGGTAGTAGGACACCTCGTGTTTTACCCAGTTTCACGGATATTTTCCGTTCAAAATTTCAATAATTATCAGTCGTCTAGTTGGAATGGTCGGTTACGAGCACCCCGACAACCCTGATGCGATGGTTTAATCGTACGGCGAAAATATAATATAGAATATAGAATATACGGATACGACAATAATGTTAGCGATTTTCGGCGGATTTATCGAGTACCAGCAATATTACTGCGAGATTATTGCCGTCGTCGTTGGAAAGTTCGCGGTAGGTATACGACTTGCGCAACATGCGGCTTATCGGTGTGAACGTGTGTCCTTCGCGCGATTCTAAAACTATACCAGCATTACGCCGCCGCCCGCGTTGTGCACGTATATTATTATTGTTGTGCAGGTGTATAATACACTCGGACACGGTGAATCCGTCCCCGCGACGGCACCGCATTATAAAAAATTAGTGAAACGTAATACGATTACGGCAACGTAATCGTTCAAGATTACGCAAACGAGACGTGCAGGCACAACGTGCACGTTAAACTTACCTGTACTACACGCTCGGGGCGTACACCGTGAAGTCACAATAATCCCCTAAGGAAACCGGGTTGGCCGCGACTTGAACGTGGTCTCTTCTAATTCCGCGACGTATAATACGAAGTGGTATCATTTACCTACGTGTGTCGCGCAAACGGTTGTTTTACTGCGTAATCGCCGCCTACCGTCTGAATGGAAATGCCGCAGACGAGTAGAAATAATAATTATTAGTGTATGCTGCCACCGCCACAGCTAATGTTTGTCGTTGACGGCGAAGCGCTTGTAATATTATAATATTATGTACGACACGAGTATAATATAATGTTATGGTATGACAACAATTCTCGCGGGACCGGGAATATCTCTTTATTATTATATTATTTAATATTACCGCGGCACGCGACCAAACCGTATTTATGCCGCATAACTGGTACACTATTTTTTATAGTATTATCGCCGGTATCACGGCTTCATCGCGTGTCGAAACGCACATGGCTATTATTCACAGTTTTTGTGTCAAATTGGTATCAGGTTCGGGTGATCAAATATCAAGTCGGGTTCCCATTACACCGTGCTGTGTCTACGACGATGACGTGTCGTGTGCTGTGCCCGATGCACTGCGGAACCACCTTTCGACCTGTGTGATTGTTGTTACCTAGTATAAAATTTAAATCAAAATAATCGTTCACTAATGTTCGTCGTTCACTCATCGGTGTGCGCTTCAGTTTTAATTTTTCTCCCCTTATTTGTGTCGTAAAATATATTAGATAATTATTAAAATTAGTAACCACACAATCAAAAGTTCAATACATTCGACCATGCGATACCATTTGGTCACTTTGGTAACGTACAGATACAACACGGGATACTTCGTGGTAGCTACACCATACAAAAGTCACGTGGTTCAGCAAATCACGTTGTAGTATTATACACGACATGACATGGCACAATGTCTTCAAGCTGATATTTGATAAAAATCTATTTCCCACTATAATCATACTATATAATCATTAATACCACACGTCAGAAAAGTTGAATTTTGCTAAACTCCTCGGTATACGTGGTAACGATTGGTTACTATATCATACCAATCATATATATATATATATACGAGATTAGGCACACTACACAACGTAAGGTATATATAATATGATCACGACAGTGACAATATCGTTTCAAAGTTTTTTCCATAGTTTTCTATTCTCAGGACGGAAAAGCAGAGATTAATAAAAACGCTACCACAAAGAGGTAAACTGAGAAAAGTACCGAAAACGGTGGCAATAAAATTCGGCTATAAATCGACGGTTCAAGTTCCTCCAAATGGTAAAAGTATATAGTGATTTATGGTTTTAGATATATCTAATATGCTACGGTGGGTTATACTACCTTCTGCCCTTACCACTATAAACCATAAGCTATTGGAAATTTAATTTTTAATAAAATATCAATTATTTATCGCATGTATTATAAAGTAAAACAATACTTTACCAAATACATCTGAGTTATTTGCATAATTATATACCTATGCTGCTGTGTGTATTATATATATATATATATATATATATATAAACTTAATATAATATATTTAATTATTAAAAATATAATTTTTAGTGGTATAAATGTTTCATTATAATAATAAATTGATACAAAATTGAACAAAAGTGAATTGCTACGAAACAAAGATACTCACAATCACCAATTCCACTTAGAATTCCACTATAAGTACTCTATAGGATACGTACTACAGTCTATAGGCGTTGAATAATCATCTACAGTTTCACAAAATATTAACAACCGTATAATTAAATTACATGTTATACTGAATTATGCCTTCGTTTTTAAAACAATAATGATTTTCAAATTATATTTAAGTAATGATGATTCTTGTGACTGATCATATTATAATATTAAATCCAATAATAATAATGTAATTTCAGAAACGATGAAAATATATTATATGTATGTGGTATAGATGGTGGCATGTGGTGAATATATTATCTTTTAAAATTGACATAAATCACATGTTAAACAGTCCATTATTTTATTAGTGGCGTATGCAATCATAATAAATTAAAAAAAGATTTCCTTCATTTTCATAAAATGATATTCCTTGGAAATCTCTATACATTGAGTAATCAATTTCTTTCTTAAAAATTATTTACATTAATAGAATATATTTTTTGAGATTAAAATATTTCAAATAAATTAAATGCATTAGAATTCTGCAGATTAATTATTTATTTAAAAAAACATGACTTAAAATATATAAATCTAAATTATTACAAATATTATACAATAAAATTAATTCTTAAAAATCTTTTAAAAATATATTAAAACAGTATCCTAATTTAGACTAAATTAGACAATATTTAAAGAAAACAACAAATAAAATATCAATGTAAATAATTTTAAAACAACTATATTGTATAACTACATTAAAACTATCAACTGTTATACCAAAGTATTCAATTTTTATTTTCTGGGAATGATCACAGTCAAGTTATAACTAACAAATTACAAATTACATTTGTAGAATTTGATTATTATTTAAATATCCTATAACTTTAAAAAAAAAATATATATGAATAAAATCACACAAAGTCGATATGATTCTAATAATCCTGGAATTAAGCCTTGTAAATAGTAGTATAATATATTGCACAGTATACAGATACAGTAATATAATTTATCATCCATCTACAGTGATGAAGATACTATTATCCGTATCACAGCTTACTATTTCGTTTGCACCGGCCAGTAATTTATAACATAAAATAAAATATTTTTTCTCTAAATACAACATATTATCCAAGATAATATAATTGATATCGTGTTGTATTTTAATGCGTTGCTCATGCTGTTGTAGCGAACACATTATTATACAGTTTGAGTTGAACAATTTAAACTGATTAATAGCAATGATATTATAATACTTGAAAAACGGTCTTTAAAATTTGAACTTATAAAATTAAAATATTAAAAAAAAATTGTTCCGCGGTGTTAGGACTTTCTAAAGTTGTAAAAACTAATGAAACTACATTATCCTATTACCACTAAAGTCTGAGCACGGTAGGGACACTTTGTGCGCTAATAAATTTTATTGTAGATCCGTGACAGTTCGTTACATTTTAAAAACCAAAACTGTCATTAGAATATAACGGGAGTTGGCGTAATGCACTTTGATACGTTTTAAAATGTTAAATAATTGTTTAAAGTTTCAACGAAGATAATGCTATTCTTAGCCTCATTATTATTTTTTTTTTTAATTCAAGCTTTTATCGCTTTAAAACGATGACAATTCCGTTATAAAAGGAATAAAATAAAATAGAAAAATTCCGATATTAACATAAGTAATACAAACAATAAATATTGATCAACATGATAAATTATAATTTAATAATTAATATACTATTAATAATTTAATATTTTTATAGTTAATATATTATTAGTAATTAAATAACTTAATAACTATTTAAATCGCCTTTGAATTTAACTTTGATTACATGTAATTTCTACAGCAATACTAAAATTTAGAATAAATGATATGAAGAATATTTCAAAAATCAAATTTTGATTTTCACCCACCAAAATCCATTAATTTGTACATTGTAGTTACTGAGTGACACTATATATTATTTACGTTTTACAATATAATTGATTATATATTTAAGAATTCCATAGTTATGTTATTTGATTATGCTGAAATAAATAAATAAATAGTACCATATACATCCTATAAAATTGTATATTATTCATCATTATTAGATATAAGTCAGATGTATAATTCTAAAACAAATTATTATGTATGATTTCAAGATTAACATGCTTTTTCGTTCTATTATGTTATAATATAACGGTGAACAATTTTATTTTTTCTTAATTAATATTTCTACTTTTTAAATTATATTTTACTTACGAAACACCGAAATTAAATATTCGTAAAATAATGCAATACGAGGCCAAAGTTGCCTACACCCCGCATCACGACTAGTCACGGTTCAGCCTGTCAAATGGACACATTAGGATGAACCGGTGTTCCCCATTTATGCCAAAAAAAATTAATTCATTTTGGGTACAGCCCATTTGCGCCAAAATAAAAAAAGGTATGTTTTTTCCAACAGCCCATTTGCACCAAATTTACCTGCGTAAACATTTTAAATTAACGACTTGGTTAATTCTTATATTTTAAAGACGTATTTAAAACGTATGTTTGTAACGTATAATAAATTTATTCTTATAAGTCTATAGATTTTAAAGCTTTGTTATTATTTCATGGAAAGATAAACAAGTTTTATATCAGTTTTATTATGTTGTACGAGCTTTAGACGATCTACATTTCACTACTTCTAAAAACAAAGATTTTTTATTTATTAATGACGAATTATCTAATATAATTATATTTGCATGTCACGAAAATTTAAAATCTATAGACTTATAAAAATTATACGTTACAGACATACGTCTTTAAAATATAAGAATTAACTAAGTCATTAATTTAAAATGTTTACGCAGGTAAATTTGGCGCAAATGGGCTGTTGGAAAAAACATACCTTTTTTATTTTGGCGCAAATGGGCGATTATATACGGTTCGTCCGGGCATATTCATAATATACTACATCCATATACTTAACTAGTTTCCCAAAACTAGCCCGGTCGTAACCGAAATACGTTTCGTATGGAAAACGTTTATTTTATTATAAACCGTATGCACACATTTTCGGCAGGTATACCTATATTATACAGATACGCGCCAGACAACTCGTCTTCGATTTGTTCAACCTACTGCAGAACCGATTCATTCCCTTTTTGCCGTCGTTGCGGCCCCGTGCGGTATATTATTATATGCGTCTACCGCAATTCATTTCCAGCACTCGGATAGTTAATCAAGCGTGGTGCACAATAAAGGTAAACTTTGATAAGTTTAGCTGGAAAAATCCCGGATAAGAGCTTACCTTGCTGTTCTGAGAAAAATCAATTGTAAACAGGCCGTCGTCGCCGCGGTGAAAAGCTTTCATAATAATATTATCGTTTTGTTATATCTCCGTACAGTGGAATACGGGACGGATGATACGACGTGACGTCCTGTTGTTTTCCAATCTCATTTTAATCCCGTGTGATTTTCGTCGTATCCATTAAGTAGAAATAAACTCCGATTGGTGGAATATTTGACGGGTCTGCGTCGCAAACAAAATTCGCAACAGTCATGGTATTATATCATCGGAATAATGTCTATATGACATTATATACGCGTTGTAAGCGATATCATCCCCTGGCTAGCCGTATGATCGGAGTAGATAATAATATCCGTTTCGGCATAATAATTAACAGACGGGAAAACATTTTTGATTAAATTCATTCGCGTGCATACACCACCATAAAGGCGATAAACGAACGATGTTCGTTTGTGTATGCTGTTTATAGTAAACAGGTGAACAACTCATAATCAGTATTCACAACGCATATTGTAGTGTACAATATATTATACATAAATTATTCGTGTTGTTAATCATAAAGAAGGATGTACCGTACTTACACGGCACGCGATGTAAATAATAGAAAACAAGTGAGATGAATAGATGTACAGACCGGATGTTAAACCTGAGCTTCTCTTCAGAAGATAGTGGATTGTTATTAATTAAATATTATGAAAGATACGAATGGGAACATTTTAAAATCTGTTCTAAATATGGAGCTCTGCAAGTTTAAGCACGAGATAGTTTCGTGAAAAAATATGTCTTGAATTTTGATTGACATTTTTCTAGACAATTTTTGCACAGTTTTAATTTCTTATTTCTTTTATTTTTTTTTTTCAACTGTAACGTACCGCTTTGCCATCTGAATCAACGATTGATCTAAAACCATACTTAGAACTTTTGTTCAGGTAATAAATATCTGTTTATACGACAATATTAGGAAAATTGGTTAGTTTATTATATTGTACCATATCGTATTATAAGAGAAATATTTTTAATTTATTATACCACATATTTAATAAGCGATGATACTTTATTATATAATTTTTAGTCATTAATCATTATCGATGGTTTCGGTTTAAATTAAATGCTCGAACATTTTAATAGATAGACATTTTATAAATAGATATGAAAAACTTATTAAGTAATAATTAAATTATGTTGTGAGAATTCAAATGATTTTGAGTTTATCTTTTTCTTACAGAGTCATGCCGACCGTATGAATGAGAATTATTTTAGGCTAATAAAGAAAGTCATGTGTATAAACTATAAATCCTCCAAAAATGAATTTAGCTGTTGAACAAATGTAATTAATCTTTGTCCTGATCGGAATCTAAAAGAAAAAATGACTTACCTTTGTAAGAAATATACTATTTTTATGAAATATTTACACGTAAACTTAAGTTTATAAACATATTTTACTCTTGGTCCTTTCATGGTGTATAGTAAAATATATTTTAGTCCAATAAAACTATTGTAAACCATACAACTCGAATTGTCGGTGATTATATTAAGTTAATTTTAAATGTACTAAAAGTGGCATCAAAATCAAATAAAATTGCAAAAAAATAATTCAATACACATAACGTATTAAAATATAAACAAAAAGAATTTAAGCACACAACACAACACAAAAGTTCTACAAGAAAAACTAATGTGTGATTTTCAAAATCGCTTATTTGTTTAAGTGAGGTTTCGATATAAGTTTTCTTAAGACAATAAAAGTGAGTATTCGCATGTATAAATAAAGTATCAAATGGAAGTGCGTTATACATACACAGACTTTCTATTTTAGCAAAAGCTCCAAAGTTAAATGATTTACTTGTAAAACTTTTCACACCTCGAAGTAATACTTTTAGTACCGCTAATGGAATGTAATTTCGGTACACGTTTTTTTTTTTTTTTTTAAGGTAATATGTAACCTATATTCATTATATATAATATAAAACTAGTGTGAATTAAACCTAATGATATTTTTTCCTATTAAATCAGTAACACACACGAAGGAAAGAAACTACTATACGAACACGGAAATCATATTATAAAACACAATCATATAACACGCTGAGGTTATACATAATTATGAACATGATCCGTAGTAGAAAGTTAATTATCGTTCAATTTGTATTATAAATATTATAATCAAATTTTCGTAACAAAACGAACAATATAATATTTCACTTGTGAATATACGAGCTTGTAATCTGTAATATTATTAGGTTAGTTATCCGTATATTATGTCTGAATTTGAAACTTTTTCCAAGCATAACTTAACGAATTAAGAGAATATTATGACGTACCTAATAATTTTTGATTTTAATTGCTTCTATATTATAATATTTTTATATTTTGGTGATGTTTGCGGAATAATAATATGTATTATAGGAATTGATCATGATAAAACGCATTTTAGTGTATAAATTATGGATATAAATATGTATTGATTACTTAACACTTGAATGAAATTTTATATTTATAGTCTGATAAGGCAACGGGTTTTAATGAAAAACAAATAAGCATAAATGTTTTTAGCTTTACAAAGTATTTGATAATTATATCACGTATTGCATTTTTAATGAAAAGGTTCCAATGCCTAAATCTAAAAAGTAAAGACTATTCGATTATTTTTATGAATTTTAAGGTATTTAGGAGAAATGCATTTTAAATTAGAACGTATTATTAAAGTTACTTCTATTTTAGCAGGTATCTCATTTGATGAAATAAATTTATTATACTCTAGACAAAAGTATATTATAGTTTAATTAAGTAATTATCAAACATTGGTTAAAAGATAAAACATTTTAGTAATAAGTAATAACTTATTATCATTATTATATCAACTCCATGTCTCCATTATTCTATGTCGACTATAAATATAACAACTATTTTCAGAATTCAGGGAAGTTTATATTTTAAATCTTTAGGTTAACATTAAATTTAAATAATTATTTGAATTAACTTTGATCTTGTCATAAGAAGTTTTTGATGAAGTATAATAATTTTTTCGGTTTCCTATTCCTTTTACCATTATCTTAATAGTAATTGTAAATTAAAATTGGACATTATATTGTGTCTGTTTAAAGTTAAGATATAAAAATGAAGTTAAAAAATAATAAAAAGTTTGGTTATTTGGGGAATTATAATATTATAGGACTGATTTATTCAAATTTAGTATAGAATTTTAAATGTTGTAAAGGTGTAAGCTATAAAAATAAATAACACGTGTAGACATAAAATGTAAACGTTTTCGTTTTTTTAATAGGTAATTTTCTCTGTACGTTTTTTACTCATTGATAGAAATTTTGATGGCTTGTCACAGAACAATTATAATGGGCTGCCTTGGTACAATACGCTTATGGGATATTTTGAGGGCAAGTGCACTTAATTGATTTCGTAATTTGACCTCATTTTGCACCAATTACAAGTCATGTAATTTGGTGATTTAACTCGAAAGCGATTAGCTACTTGTTTGTAATCGCTGTTTCCTCATTGAAATATTTTCGTCAAAGTATTTTAATCAATTAAATACGTTTGACGAAATTCTTATATTTAGTTTTAATATTTTAGTCAACTAAAATAAATCAAATAGCATAGAATTTTATAAATTTAAAAGACAAACATGAATTTTTTTTTTGTACGTAAATCGTGTTATTGTTTGAAGTCTATTTTTATTTCATTTCATAATACAAAGATAAATTTTAACTGATTCCCAAATCGTTAATATTTACAATATGATAATTTTCCCATTTCTAAGTAATCCGTATTAATAAGTATGATTTATGATTTAATTTTCAAAATTTATAAAATGTAGGTACACGAATTTACTAAGATAATGAATATTGATTGCGCCTTTTGTATCTCCTACATTATAAATTATCATACAAATGATTGAACTTTTGATAACAATTAGTAATTGGATACACCAATTGCACAATATTGCATATTCGAGTAAACGCAATATTTCAAAATACATATGAGAAGTTATTCAAATGTATAATGCCTATAATCCATTTTGCTAATAACCAATATACGGTGAACTGAAGCGTATACTACGCACATGATAGTATAGAACTTTAACGAGCCTTTCCGAAAAATATACTTGTTTACGATAATATACATTTGTAGTTTTGTACCTATGTGACTTATAATAACTTACTGATTATTATTGAATTTTGTGACGTAATAAAATACGATATGAAAATTTAGTATGTTTCATTTCTAAATATTCCGCAAACTAATCAAAAGCATTTATAAAAATATAAATTTAAATTAATAAAAGAAAAAAGTTTATTTTTATTTTTGAATTATTTTATTAATCAATTCGACGTAAAATATGTGATAACTGTGTTTCTTCTGGGTTAAATAATGAGACCTTCAATTTTTAGTGTAAAATTGAACCTTTTATTAATGAGTAAATAATAAACAATAATAATAATAAATAACAATATAAACTCCACTAAAAGAAAACCAATTTCTTATAATTTATTATTTGTAATATGAATTTGGAAAAATACAAAGTTTAACAATTGAGAAATTACTTGTATTACTTAACAATATGAACAGGAAGGATTATGTATTGGTAATTAATACTCGTAAGTATATAAAATGTAACATGTACCTACGAGACTAAAAACTGAGGTTACTTATAACTTATAACTTATAACAGTGTTAATGTAGTTACAAATATTTATTACACTAATGTGTAGAAAAACTTAGTATATGTTCGTATAAATTTGCTACAGGTAAAAAATGCTACAGATTATTGGACCGATTATCTTTGTAATTAGACATTAGAGTGTATTAAATATTGAATTGTAATAATGTTTTTTATGAGCACCGATATGGTGCAATGCAAATATGCACACATGATTTCATTGAATCAACCAAACGATTAACCGAAGTACTTGTTACATTGCCATTAAGCTAATCTAGAAATCCTGTTTGACGACGAAAAAACCAAATGCATGTAAAAAAATATATTTTTGGTGCTTGTGTAGCACGTGACAGTTATAATTATTATTAATGTTATCATTATTGTTATACAATAAATTATATTACGTTTAATATACACCTACTTGATCGAAATCCGTTTATTGTTCTGTGCAGGTACATATACGTATGCCACGCACCGGTGGCCAGGACATGGTGCACAATGCCTAGAGTTCTGAAATGCGTTGCGTGGATATCGATAATGGCATCATTGCATCAATCAACTAGATTCGTGGACAGGACATATGAACCGATCAATATATCATGGAGAGGTCAAGACTCGGTCGTCGTGTGCAGAGTAAGTACCTTTCAGCATCCACATGGACCGTAATGCAAACATACGTGTCTTTATTTAAGTTAATTTCAAACCACAAACGTGTATCATCGTCATCATCCGTAGCCCCTTAGAAATCGCTTAATATTTTTATTACATTTACTCGCTTTTTCGGTCAATTTATGTATATTACATTTTTTATTGTTAGTCGTTTTAAAAACAGTCTAAGATCATCGTTGTACGACGAGTTTGCGAAACAATGCACAAAAGAATCCGAATTATTATGATTTTATAAATTTAAAAACCAACCAAATACAAATGAGTGGTATATTGCACTAGAACTCCATGTGATTTTCCTTTACGAACATGAGACTACACCTATCAATACTTTAAATATATTTAAAAATCACAATTCTCTTTTCTAAGTATATGAAAAATAGTAATAAATAATTATATATTTTTTCAATGCCATGTGAAATTGTTTCAATAACATATTTTTGAGTAAAATGCATCAATTGATACTCAAAAAAAAGTATTTAAACGGTATTAATCAATAAAGTTTAAAAACAAGATTCCAAATGTTGATTATTTAGAGGAAAGTAATAAAATTAACTTGGTTATAATTGCTATTGATAAACTTTCTTAAAAACTACAAATAAAAGTGCTGTTATAATTGTTTTAAAAATAACTGTTTATTTGATTCGTAATAATTTTTTATGCTGTTAACAACTTGAAAATAAAAACTTTGTATTTCTTGTAATTTTGAAAGTATCAATCTTATCACGGCATCAAGTTACGTTTAAAATTATATAATGCAAATCCTTACCATTTTATACATGCTTTAGACACGCGATTGATTTCAAATTATGCAATTATGTTCAGAGGCACATAAATATACCGATAAAGTATTTGTAGAAAATCATCATATGTGGTGTGATGAAATTAGTCTAGATAAACGTGGTATCATTAATTATAAATAATATTTAATATTTATAATCAATGGTGGTATTTATTGAAGTTTTGACGTAGAAACCTATATATTAAATACACAAAGTGTAATATGTCGAAAAAAAACTATAACCGACGTCGTGTAGACACCAGAATTTCTCAATTGCAATGTATCGCCAGGTTTTAACATTATTTTTGACGGTACAAACTAATATTTTTGTACAAAATCTAATACTTGATTTAAAAAAATATATAAGCTGAGATGTGTAAAACTTTTGTATTTACGAATTCCAATTAGAGACATATAATATTGACTCAAATCAAAGAAAAAAAAAATATATATATATAGTAAGTAAATTAATAAATTCATCTCGCCGAGTATGAAACATTTTAACCATTCCTTACATGCAATGCAAATAGATTGATAAACATTAGCCATGGTCCATATTATGCAATTAAAATCCGTTAAAATAATATACATCTGCTTCCGTGGAAGATTAATATGTAAGACCGTATGGTTTCATTCATATGGCTCACATGGCATTGGTAATAATGATATGCGTTTGCTGTGCTGCTTAAATGGAATAGGTAATACTATTAATATTAATATTATCAAAAGCATTATGATTTATTGTAATGTAAACGATTCGATTATTTTGTGATCTCGCACGTACCGCGTGTTTTGTTGCTTTACGCTTCCACGGCGGATTAGTTCGCGAAACCTACGCGTTAAACAGTATAACGTAGTTGTATTTTTTGCATGCATTTTCATCGTCGTTGGTCGGAGAATATACACCTGATAATGGTCCGACTAATGTAGTGTGAAAAATCTTATACCTCACCCCCGGGCCCATTGTATATTTATAAATTTAATTTTCCACCTCCAACCACCCGTCTTTATTCGTGCGCCCAAGCGTTTGTGTATTCAATAATAATAATGAACAAAAAAGCAATTAATGGCACGACACCTGATATAACTATGTACAATTGTTTGAGGTGAATTGCACCTTGGTACCCTAAAAAGTAAAAATTAATGCATGTCCTTTTATACACAACTATACAGTAATAGTGTTACTATTACAGCAATTTAATTACACATGAAATATTATAATATCAACAGTTAATTAATTATTACTCAATTTTCTGTTATTTTATTGCATACTATTAGCAAGTAGTTACTATTAGTGAGACGGTTAAAATCTAGTTAATAACGTATACAGTATGTTGGTTTATATTATTTTCTAAAGGTTTGTAAAACGAATTAACCTTAAAAAATGTCATCTCGGGTCTAAACGCTTATTTATGACAATTCCATGGTAAATTTTAATATCAACACAACTACGATAAATGAATATCATACACATTAACTCTAATAAGTATTAGTTCATATTTATAGTGCCTATTAAACAAATTATTTTATGCTTTAAATTACCCAAAATACGTAGCTACAAACCAAATATAGTAAAAAAATAAAATGCATTTCGATGTAGTTTATTACACTTGTGCATAATTATATAAATAGCGAATGAGTGAGATAAGTACGGGAAGTTCTAATATTAGACTATTTTGAAGATCTGACTACAAAAAGTCTGCCAAAAATGCCTACCAGTTGCATGATTTTATTAAAACATGAAATTTCTTTTTAATTACAATTTTTCTTTTTTATAGTCAAAATTGTTACACATTTATTTGGTTAAGTACATTATAATCACATCCAGTTATTTTGTTTTAATAAATTTTCTTACACTTAATGTCTAAACGTTAACAAAACTGAAATAATTTTTACTTCTACTATTTTTACTATTTTTACTTCTACACACGCATTGAGTAATTTATCAAAATTAATGATTTGAATAAAAATATTTATGTAAACAATGTAAAAGATAATATCAAATTCCTATACTTGCGTGTTATATAATCCAATTATAAATTAAAATTTTTATAAAAAAGTGTATAACTTTAGGGACATTGTAGTTATCCATCGTTTCGATTCAGTTTTAAGATTTTACGTCATACATAATACCAAAACGAATTATATTATTATAAGATCAAGTTTACAGTAATACTTTTTCAATCAACATTATGACAATCATATGTATTGTTACTAGACATTAGCACTAAGCACATAATAAGTAGTTATTGCACAATTTTTGCTGACCATATTATTCAACGAATATTAATACTTAGTAACACACAGAAGTAAAACAGTTCCATTGCGCAACAATAGATTAAATGAGCACTCTTACGATAGGTAATTATTGTCATTAAAAATTGAATTACATTTTGTTTTTTTATTAATATTGACAAACAATAAAAATGGTGAATATTTTATGACATTTTTATATCTAACGATGAAATCTTTGTGTAAAATATATAGTAAAAGATATAATTAAATACCATTGCTCTTAGAGTACCTGTACTATAAACACAAACCAACATAAATTATTATACACACAAAAATATAGAAAATTGAATATTAAGTATTTATAAATATTAAAATATTATATGTGGCTATCCAAAAACCTAAGTTTAAAAAATATAAGGGCTTTATATAAATATTATAGCAATATTTATTTGATAATTATTGGACTTCGATTATTACTCAGTATAATTAAATATCAATAATTTCAAATGAACAATACAATTCACGCGACAAATTACTATCGACAAACCATTATTATCTCTGAATAATACCTATGATTGCAAAAATAAAACTTTTAAACCTTCCCCTCTCTTTTCTATTCAACTCATAAATTGTTACAAACCCCCTCGCCATCACCTGCGGATTATCACAAAAGTTCCATTCATAAGCGTATTTGTTATTTGACTATTGTTTTTGTGTATTATAATAATTAATCTTGCAATACAAGTATAACCAGTGTCAGATCTAAGTCTCGAAGAGCCGAGGTGTTACGTTTTATGCTCATAATAAAATAAAATAAATGCAAAATATTACGGTAAATGTATGATATACTGTCTAAATAACTCGAAAATAATTAATAAATCATGAAACTTAACGGAGAATAGTATTTAACATTCAAGCTTCGGGGAAATTACACAGTAGGTACTTATGTACCGTATTTCTTAAATTCTTAAAATTAATTATTTGCAAAAACAATTTTTTTTTTAGTTTTGATATTCACCGTCTGATTTCTCGTTTAATACTTATTTGTATTCTCCCAACATTCCACATAATGCATGTCTCATCCACGTAAAAAAAGTTCCTGAAAAAATCTAGGTCTCAAACGAAGTCTTGGGGCCCTAATGCAATCGATTTTGGTAATCTCCGCGATCCGGCATTAAACAGAACACTATATATATAAAAAAAATCATATTTACAAATAATAATGAATCAAATATTGCAGTTATGCGTATATGCATGCATTGCACAAAATATATTTATTTCGATCGTCTACTACTCGCAAATATAAACTGCGTGTATCGCGTCTCGAACAACTATTTGTTTTCCCTCGTAACAGCTTCCAATTCAATTCCATATTTTATACCAACGGGAAGCGACGTTGCAATGGCGGTGATTCACCACAAGGTCTATAGAATAATAATTATTATTTCGGGCTCCCGACAAGAGCTCTACGTTTAACATTAAACTACTATTTATAATATTTTGTATTATATTTTATAATACTTATTTTGTGTCTTTAACTCTACGCATTATATTGTTACCAATAACATAATGTACGGGAGTTATACTGTGTCACTATTGGCGAACCATTGGACAGGTAGTCTGGACAAGTTCTACATTTTTAATAAATAAAAGTTTATTCTTTCTTTCCCCTCGGGTGACGCCACCATAGCCAACCCCTCAAAATTTGACTCACCGAACCAAGTATCCCCGATAAGACACCTAAATGAATGTTCACATAAGTAATTCGGCTTAACACTTAGCCGCGGTGCACGTGGAGACAAGGCCGAAATGTTATTAACGCACAACCTGAGACGAACAGGATTCCTACAGAAAACAATTTAGCCTACGCATTACCCAGGTACTGAGGTCCAAATCCAAAGATGATCGAGTGCATCCATGTGTGACTTAAATTTGTTATGCTCAAAACTTATATATACTCCCAAGTTCATAACTAATATGAAACATCGCCATGTTTAAAATAGAAAAATAAAAATACCTTGTTAAATAAATCAGGGATATTAATTCGGTTCATCTATTTGGGTTACCTAGTTTATTACCTGGTTCACATCGTTTTATATACCTAAAAGTGTCATTAAGTTATCCTTATATTTTTTTTACTTCTCATTCTTTTCTTGGTTTTATAAGTTATTTTTGCTGCTTTTTATATGTATTGTGTGATCTTGGACCTCATTGAGTTAACTAAATGAATGATATTTAAATCGCATCAGAGCCAACTAATCCAAGCTTGACATATGCCCGCCACTTGTCTTGCCGTATATACTTCTAAATCAGTTTCTATAATAAGAATAATAATTAATATCCCAGCTGTTCAAACTAGCATATATGATTTAGGCGTTATATTTTTATTGTATTTCACACAATTCCCCCCGCTAATGTAACACTATAGGTAATTGGATTGAAACTTTTTTACAAATTGCAAATAGCCGAGTTAACTAATAATATTTAACCGAATCTTATTGTATAAAAGTATGTTATTTAGACTATAAAATATTAAATAAATATACAACAAGTATAAAAGAAATAAGAATTTCATTAAATTAATAAATATTATACCTGACACAAGTCCATAAAATAGTCTAAACATTGCACTCTTTTACTCTCACTGTTTAATGAATGTAGTCAACATGATTAAACTATAATGGTCTATTATCATATTTCTTGTCCACTATCTATACTAACGTATCCCTTTTCAAACATATTTTTCAATCACCAATATAATAGTCATAATTTATGTAATACATTTAAGTTATATAATAAAATATGATGAAATTAACAAAATCAATAACTTACGTACACCAATTTATTTACAATTTATTTGAGTAAAATACAAATACTACAAATCTATTGTTTATGGAAAACTAATCTAAATTTTTAAAAGTTATTTTTATTTATATCTCTAAAAAGAAGTTCTATTGAGTATATATTTGTATAAAATTTATAAATTTCTAAAATTAAAAACGGTTTGTACCTCAAACGCATTGTATTTTAATGAGTTATTTTATATTTTGTCTTTGAAAACATCTAATGAAGTACTTTACTATAATTAGATATATGAAATATATAAGGTATATTTGTAAAGGGTATTTATTGTAGTCTGAAATATTGGTCTTAGTAATCTATTTGTGAAAAAATTTAATTAAATATTTAAAAGTATACAAAAAATTCATTGTATATAAAAATACATTATTTACAGAAAATTATTCGTCTTTATTTTAGTGTAGGTAATGGAAATATTTTAGCCTTCGTAGTATCAAACGTCTTATATAACATGATATTTTTTCAATCGATCCAAAACCACTGATCTAAAGAATTTTTAATAAAATATAATTGGAAACAAAATGAAATGCATTTTTATAACAATTTTCTTGATATGAACTTATTATAATAAGCGATTGAAAAGCAGTAAATTCAAATACTCATGAATTAAAGACGTTTAAATTAACTAGTATTAACAATTTGTGGTCGTAGTAGTTCAGGGTTTTGTTGGTCATTTTTAACCTTCATAATAAAAATAAATACATAATTTAAAATTGTTCATATAAGATTATGTCTTTTTTTTATTAAATCATAAAATGTTACAAAAGTACATAAATTATTATCTATTCCATTTTTCATAATAAACGAAATTCGCTGGTTATTCCTTATAATACTTATGTATTATGGTTTTAAATTGTTATGTGATTAAGAATATTTTAGTGGGAGGGTTTATTTTGGAACTAAGGCCATTTTCCAGCTATTGTAGCTATTAATTTGGTTCACATTCTTATTCAATATCTTATTTATGATCCTTAATCATTCGGTTTATTTATTTATTATTTTTTTTTTTTTTTTTAATAAACTATAATTTATTCGGCCATCGACCATGTATGAATATGACGTGATTACACAATTATATATTATTCGATCCATTATCTGTTGTTTCTATGACTTAATTATAATATATCTATGCAGTAAATGTTTTCGCATTTGAATAGTGTGCGTATTTTATTAACGCATTGTTTTGTATAAGTATACCTAACATCTTTCAAAACCAAGTTAACCGTTTGTAAATGTCTCATCCAAAGATTCGTGCAACCATAAAATTGTTCAGATAAAATCACAAACATCTCACTAAATAGTTCGGGTAGGTAATTCTATCATTTTTTGGGTAGATTTAGATGAAATTGAATCGTGATGAACTGATAAGCAACAGTCGTATTTGATACAAATATGTATATGTGCCGACTACTCCTACATAAGTATAAGTTTAAATTTCTTAACATATTGTATCAAAACTACGATATTGAAATCACTGCTGTATGGAAATTGAAACATTTAACTATTATTATCCAATTTGAGTTTTTTTTCATCGGTCGTTTTTAAATGTCATCTTGACATTTTTTTTTTTTTTTTGCGACAAAACGTTAGTCCCACCTCCGAACAACATTATAAATCTTATCCCAGTACAATTTGGATTTTAATTTGGAAACATGACGTCGCAACGGACGTCTGTCGGACTTTTTTCTTTGTTATAAACAAAGTTAAGAAACTTACTAAAATAACTCGAAGCACTGACAATGGTGAACCATACGTACAAATCCATCGCACAAAATCGTGATAAATCAAACACTGGCCGACAGTACTTTTATCCAGGTTCATTCATCAACATCCCATTGTTGCCGTCTTTTTCATTTTAAACACGAATCTTACTAAATTTAGACAGTATACCTTAAAACGTATAAGAATATAACTATATTGTATAATGTATAATATAATATTTATAAGAGTATATAAACTATATATCTACATAAACGTGCGGTATAAATTATCGATCTCCGTTATTAATTTATGGTTTTTATTTTGAATGATTTGAATTGGAAATAATTCAATTTCTATACAACAATTCAAAAGTAGACTTGAAATTGTTGTTTGGTTATTCTAGAATAGTGGATATCCATAAATATTAATATTAGTTCGTTTTAAACCCCATTGAAATTGCCTAATAATACTTTTATTGTTAACTTTTTATTTCATCAGAAAATGTTTAAGATACAATTTCGTTTAATAATACTCTTATGATAGTTTTTAAATTGCATAAAATTACATTTATTTCAAATTTGTTTTGTCTTAATAAATCTCATTATTCGCTTTTTAAAGTTTTCTATTGATTTTTATAAATCTCTTGTAAACTAAAGGATATATTTGATGCATAATATGAATTCTTTTCAATCAGAAAAGGGACTTTATATTTTATAGAAATATGCCAATCGTAACTGTTTTAATATCCGTCATGACATACTCACGCATAAGCAAAACACAAAAATATACATTTTTGTTAAAGCAAAATATTTTTACTGAAATAAAGAAAAAAGATTGATAAAATTTAAAAATATATATAATGTATATCTTATGTAAATTTAATTGAAAAATATTGACTAAAATAACATTTTTTGATTATATTTAAAGTTTACAATATGAAAAAATTGAAACTATTGTCAACATAATATGTATATTATAAGAATTGATAAATTATACATTTCATAGAAATGTTTAGATTATAGTTTTTATTATTTTCTGGATTATTACAAAAAGTTTTTGATTTTACTTAATTACACATTATATATGTGAAATATTAATTTTTTAACAGAAATTAATAATTATTTAATAAAATAAAATAATAATTAATAATTATTTAATAAAATAAAATAATTAATAATTAAATTTAAATTGTTAATTATTAATAATAATACGTAAACTCTTCTCGTTCAACCATATTCTATAGAAACATTTTTCCTATAATCGCCACTGTGGCGATCAAATCAATTTAATGAAATTTATAAATATCAACTGGTTTATTTTAATTTGACTTATATGTCTCACAAAATAATTAACAAATTTAATTTAAGTAAGGTTTTATTATTTATTCATACTTAAAAGCCAATATTTTTTTATAATAGTTGCTGTAAGTCAACAAGTTCTGTTACAAACCAAATTAAGTCATTTAGTAATTGTTAAACAAGTATAGCTTATAGGAGCTACTATGATTAAATTAAAATAACACAGTTTAAAAGCAATTGAAAATCATCATATTCAAATTTTGAAAAAAAATTTTAAAACACTAATTTGATAAACTGTTATAACTGTAAAATAACTGTCGGTTATTTTAAAACAATTCAACAATTTAAATCAACAACATAAACGTTTAACATTAAAATTTGTTCAAATATTTCCTAGGTGTGCTTTATATTGGATTTCTAAGTCCACGCGAAACGGTTCGAACATAATATTCCACGACAAAACTCATAGGTTTTTGTACGTGATTACCACATAAATAGATAGATATTATCAAATTGTTATTCGATGCATTTTTCATATTTATTCTTGATTAAGAATTTTTATTCTTTGATAATAATCTAATCATGTATAAAATGAAATATCAAGTACGTTTTAAGCATACTCTAAAAAGGTTTTGATTACTTTCTTTTCTACACTTTCTTCTAAAACTTTATGCGTACAGAAAATAACTAGCGTTGGCGTGCAAATATTAACTTGTGATCTTTTCTACGAATCTAAAAATGCATTCTTTGCTTTGATTATAATTTAAACATTTTTTTCGGCATTCATATTTTATGCATTTTTCTTCTGTCTAAGTGATCAAAGTTATTCCTTCATAGAAGTATATATGTTAATAAATAAATTATTTTAGATTTTATTTAACAATAAAATATGTTACTTCATGTTACGTATGTACAATAAAGAATAAAAAATGTATAGTCCATACTGAATACGTTAATTATAGACAGTTTAGTTCTTAATTTATGGAAGTTTATAGATATTTTTCAGCATATAAAGTTTGAGTATTCTAAACATAATCAAACTGAGTATAAAAAACAAACGGTTGAGCCCGAGCCAAGTTAAATTTAATCAATTCTAAACGTATTTTAATCATTTAAATATTTGTGTTTATAACGTACGATAAAAAATACAAAAAATACAATTAATAACACTATATGACCAATGTAATCATAGTTATAAAATTTTTGTTTGATATAAATTTATAAAAATAGTTGAAAACTATAAGTCTATCACGTAATTATTTACAATTCATTTACGAAGAAAATAAAAAAAGAACATATTTTAGTTTTCTGTGTATATTATCATATTCGTTTTAATAATTATTGTACATTTCACGTAAATTGTTAAATAATCCATTCTTCTATTCTAATTAAAAAAATTTTACTTCGTTATGATCTATCATTATTAAGCAAAAATACTGTAATAAAATACCATAGACGAGTTACCAAAGAAAACAATATTATTTTAATATCCGGTTCATTCAATAATGAGTACATAAAAATGTTTTATTTTAATAATATCTTATTTAAAGTAGCTTATAGTTTAACTGTGAACATTTCGTGAAACATGATTGTTTTTATTGGTTCATTATTTCACAGAAATTTTCACTTATACCATGAGAAAATAAATTAAAAATTTAAAAATAAAATTAAAAAATCAAGAAAGATTGAAAAAAAAAAAAGATAAACGGCAATATTCGAAAAAAGTAATAACCCTGATTTAGCCTTAATGGTAATATTTTGAAAGATTCGTGATATGTTAAAAACAAATTCGAAAAAATTTTAAAAAAAAACGAAACCCGTGTTTACAATTTGATTATTGCACATAGTGTAGTTACAAATATTTTGTATTCTGTTAAAACGAGATATGAATAAATGAACGTTTTAACTATTGGAACTTTAGACGAAATTGATAACATTATATTATTTTGAATCAAAGTGTATTACATATGAAAATATCTAAAACTTCTATCATAAACAACTAAGATTTTTTTTTTTAATCAATGCTTCAAAACAATATTAATGTAAGATATTATTTTCCAATACCAATATTAAAGTTATGAAGTATTGTATATTTTTTATTTTGACCGAATAAAACGAGGTTTACAGTAATATTTATCTTTCGGTTGAGGTATTATGGAAATTGTAGTTCAATAACATGAATGTATGAATAGTAATTATGGCCAATAAAGTATATTATGTACTGTACAATTATAAACTTTTTTTTTCTATCAACATTTTTAACAATTGAAAATTGTATTATTTATTATAAAATTATACTTGATATTTGGATATTGTGATATTTTCTATGAAAAAATGTTATCATATTTTTAACATTTCGTTGAGCAATTGCCAATTCAATTACATTTTTTGTTCACAATTTATCATATTTTATTTTTATTTTTAAAATGCGCATCAAAGGTTACAGAAACCTTGAAAAATAAATTAACGTAATTTATTTAAAATTTTTAAATAATTCATAAACCTTCTTTATAATATTGTTCCATTCTTATTGGAATGGAAAAATATATATTTTTAAAACTAAATGAAAGCATTTATATATCATTCAAATATTCATAGAAAAATGTATAATATCATACCCGTACATCGCTACTGCATTTCAAAACGGTTCGCTTGTCAAGCACGTCATATCATACACTCGACTTTATTACTAATCGTACTCGAAAACTAATTAAACCGTCAAAGAATTCCCGTTGGACATCGCGGTATATATATATATATATATATATATATACATATATATATTTATATACCATAGCTGAGTATACGTTCCAAAATTAATTTTTCTAGTTTTTAACTCTTAATATTCTCCGACAAGAAATGTATATACATACGTATCCATAATCGGTGAAAATATTACTACCCATGCGGAATTTATTTGACTTTTGTAACTGTATACGAATCCCCGATCATAGACAACACAACCTCATGCGTTGTCTCCGTCTTACAAACGTACAGCATGGCCAATCTACGTTCAGTAAAACTATATATCATATGTCGTTAACTTTAACATATGAGTAAATTAACCTATTATCAAACTCAAAGGTAAAAACATTTCCCATACGAATATACGATGTCATTGATATTTTACGATATTTTAATATTTAAGCTATGTTGTTTTAGTTATGAGCATTTTAAAATTTTAATATTTGACACAGTCAAAACTAGCCCTAAATTAAAATATCGTATAAAACCTATGGCATTGCACCCATAAGACAATATCAGATGAACGGCGTGTAGAGATACTTGGTAAAACGTTTATTAGTGCATTTCAATTTACTGTTAATCGTTTTCAATACCTTAGATGATTAAAGTTGTGGTTCCATAGTAATGAAACGACTAATGTTTAGAGAATTACTTTATGTATAATAATTATACTTACTTCAAACTACATTTAATCGAATAATTTACCTAAAAGTTTAGTTATGTACAGTTACCACAAATAATTGGACAATATTGGACTGATATAAGCTAATTCAGGTCATTGAATATTTGATTTCTTGGAGAATTTCTTAACCTACCGAGAGATTTAATAACTTTTCGTCGAAATTATAATCTTAGTATGATTTCCATTTCATAGAAGTAATTTAGATTTGAATTAAACATTTAGGAGATTTTTGGAATTTTCAGTTATGTGAAACTCACTTAGGTATATTAAAAGTTATATTAAAAGTTCTTAAATGGTCACACATACTATTTTAAATTGAAATTAAATTTCTTTCACTTATTTATTAAACACTTTGAGTCAAAAATAGTTTTTTTTTTTACGTTTTTGTGTGAATAATTTTAAAACGTGACAAACAATAAATTGATATTTCCGTGAAAAATATAAAATAACCAATAGATATTACTAAACTTTGGTCTTTAAGTTTAATCTTAAAATTTTAGTTTATCTTAAGTTTAAACTTAAAATTTTAAGCTGCACACTTAATCCACTATAGCGCTTAAGTGTTTTAAATTTTGGGCAAATTATTTGTACTATGTCATTCATGTAAAAAAAACTTTCATAAAAATACTGAAATCCTGAACCGTTTTCTGTCTGAAATTATGTATAAAATTATGTAGCAACATATTATACTATGGTTTTAGGATTATCAATTCTATGCATACCATCCATTTTTGAAAACATAATTAAATGCTTCATCCCGTTCCCTTTTATGAGGTTCCTTCTTGAAAAAAAAAAAAATTAAAAATTAGAACCAAATCAGTATTTAGCATATGCGAAAATTTTACATGGATTGTAAAATTCGAATCAATCCAAAATTAGAAACATAATAAATAAAATAAGTTATCCAGCTATTTTAATAAAAACAAATTCAAACGTTTTGATTATATGACAAAAATCATAAACAATAATGCTAACTAGCTAACTCAAGTTAGAACGATTCTCATGTGCCATTTTGAATACTGTTTTGATCATCTTAAACGGTGTTTATCAACAAAACTAAAATTCTTTCTTAAAATAAAAATTACCAATCGATTTCAGAATATACGTTATTCCTTAAAAAAAAACTTTTCGAATGAATATTGTAATAATATTATAGCGTTTTTTATCCACGAAGTTCATTAAAATATTTATGAAATACCAAGATCGTAATTTCCGGTGCTCCGCAGTTCACCGGTAACTATACCATGGACCATTGTTTTTATTCCCTCCCGTATATAATTTTGCTGTTCATCAAGTTTTAGTGTTGTTTTTAAACAATGTCATCGACCTTAAATTTTCTACGTGTCCTGGGATTCAAATCGAATGTTATAAGTCATAACTCATAACGTATTCACTACTGCTCTGACCTGATTAGAGTTTACATTATACTTTTTGTACCGACTAAATACATTGTATTATAATATTATTATCGTAAAATATAATATAAACGATCTACTCGTAGTCATACTCTCGTTGAACATTTTCTCGATAGTAATTATCAGAACTACATATTGTTATATCATAACTTGTACTCTACCTCATTGTAAAAAATTAACAACGATTTTTGCGATTACGTCAAAAATGATGTACTGTGAAGTATTTTCAGCGTTACATGAATAAAATTAATTATGAACAGCTTTATTGTTTGTACAAGGTTTAGAGCTGAAATTTATGAATAACAACACTAAGTGTTACATTTCAACACGCTGGAGCAGAAAAGGGTTACATTTTTCATTATTTACCGAGTGTCTACAGTATATTATAAACTTTTTAAGAAACGAAAATAACGAAAATTCCATTATTCTAACTAGAAAAAATAAAATATTATTTTAGTAATGTACGTGAGATACTAAAAATATTATTTGATTTGCAATATCATATATTACGATTCCCAATGACTAGATGGTACTTATATCATAAAAACAGGCTTCTTATCACCATAAATTACAATTAATATTGTCATGGGTGTAAATTAAAAATTTTAAAAAGGCACTTGAAAGTTGACTATTGAAAAAAGGAAAAATATAATTTCAACTTTCAAAACTCTCAATAATTATTTATTTTTAATATTATTGTCGTCTTATTATTTAATAAATTATATCTTAGAAACATTTTTTAATTATAATTTCATAGATGGTTCTTATAAGACTTTTTACTATATAAAATACAGATGATTTATTTGACCTACACAACTATAACCAATTTACGTCATAAATAAATAGTTATATATTTTCATTAAAAACATGTATATTAGTTATAAGTTTATAACTGTATGTTTATTTTTATAAACCCTTAGTATTTTAAACAATACATTAGCCAAAAAACAGAAATTTGATAATGACTTGAAAACATTCTAACTAATCGTTATGTTTAATTTATTTATTATTATTTTATTATGGCCATAGGTATCTAAAATTTTAGAACAATAATAATTAGTATACTCAAGTACGAACCATTAAGTTTTGGTCCTAATATAGAATATGGCCTAAAAACTAATTAATTTGTATGCAATATATAATTATAAGCCTGCTTATAATCATTGTACCACTTTAATGTCATAGTTATACATTGGTACAAACATAACGGGAAAGAGATTAATAATAAATAACTAGTAGTTTGTTGTTATTTAATGCATAGTTAGTTATTAACATTTACTTTTCAACGATAAGTAATAATGAAATTTATTTTATTATACACACTATATTTTTATCAAACAATGATGTAAGACTATTAAAAACTAAATAAATCGAACGATATATCAGGACATAAAATAAAATTCTCAGTATATTTATAAAACCTTATAATTTTAATTATAGATGTACCTATATAAATATATCTTTATGGAAACTTGTTATGGGATGTATTTATTTATAATATTCAAGAAGAAAAAAAAATAATAATATTCATTACATTTTTATTTCATTAATTTTATTAATTTCTGCTACTTCATTTAAACCATTTAATAAATAATAAAATATCTATATTAATAATACGAAATTTAATTTTTGATACACTAATACATATTTCAAAAAATACATTACTATAGAAAATAATAACTGTACATATGATTTTTTATCATGGACGCAATCTTTCCGTTTATAAATAATCAAATAAATAATAAGAAAAGTAAACATGACTTATTATGATTTCTAAATCCTTAGATAAGTCGACAATACGTTTATTTTGTATCAAAACTAAATAAATAACTAAATTTACTATAAGAGTTTTGTTTAATTTTCTAAAAAATATAGATTTCTTTTTTATGTTTTAAAACATTTTTTGGTAATGATTTATCTTTAACAAATATTAAATGTAATTCAAATTTAGTTTCTATTTTTTATTATGATATTTCTATGGAGGCTCTAACAGCTAAGGTTATATTTTAGCCTCTAAGTGGAATAAGTGTAGTGTATAGAATGTATACACTGTGGGTACACTGTGGCAGAAAAGGAATAGAGTTGGAACTTCAGTTGATTGGTGGGAAGTACTGAGAATTTCTTTTCTCCAAACTGTAGTTCAGCCGGAAATTGAAACCACCAATGAACGGGTTGTAACTATTCTCTCAAAAGTGATAGCTCCACTGTTCAGAAATATCAGTTGTTGTTTTATTTACAATCGCAAGATGTACATAATACATGATTGCAAATTTAAGGTTTTTTGGACCGTTTGAACACAAAGCAGAATATAAATTAGCTGCATCTTTTTGGTGCAAAATTACAACAAACCATAATAGATCTTCCCGTACATTGAATTTGTCTTTTTAATTGTTCTTCTTTTTTTATTGCCTAAACCTATATTTAAAATACACTTAATCAAGTTTAGCTCTCTCAAATCCGTAACGGAAAATTCATATTTATTGATTTTATATATTGTGCAAAACGATGCATATTCTAAATATATCATTTTCTTAGTACCAATAAAACTATTGGATGTTATTTGTATTATAAAATCATATGAAATAAAAAAAATTACCCTTAGTAGTATCATAGTGAATATATTAAGTTTAGAACATATAAACATACATATATATTATCATAAATATAAAATACATTACATAATTTGTCATATTTTACATTGTAATATAATATAATATAAATCAGAATCGAATTATACAATGAAACTTAACACTTCAATATCACGAAGTTTAATAAGAAATTAAAATAATTCGTAATATAAATTCGTTAAATAAAATCACACATTTTTTAAATTTTTAAATTTTTAAATTTTTTTATTTGATTCATTGCATGTACATATAATTGTAAATTATATGAACATCTATGTTAAGTTTAATGTAAATTATAAAAATAAGAAATTATCAGTTAGTATAGTATAAAAAAAAAAATATTATTATTATGATAAATTTTATTTTTTTTTGCAAAAAGTTTCTATGTCATTAAGTGTTAATTTCATCGGGGACATTTACTTTTTGTCTAAAACTATTTTTCTCAACAGATAATGCATTTAGTATAACTTCTTCTGCATATAGTACGTTGTATAGATATATAAAAATACAATTTTTAAAGTGTTTAATATTTGATTGTGACAACATTTACAAAAACAGGTTTGTGAATAATTTGTTTATTATACGCATAGAAACATTAAATTTGTTGTCTGGAAATAAATTTACATATGATCAATATTGAACGTCATAGTTTTAAAAAATAAATCATAAAATAGATGTTCGTTTTATGGAAGTTTGATTGTACTAATTATATATTATACGTATGATACATTGCGTATTTGACGTCTATATTACTTTATTATATACATCATGGATGTATACAATTATAAAATATAATAAGTATAATAATATAATTTAATTTTGCTGTGGCAACTGGTCCCAATTTCAATAATTCAATATTTTAATTACATATCAGTTGTGATATTTATAATGAATTATTATAATCATTTATAATTTATAATTTAGCATTTAGCATTAAGTAAATGAATACATATGTACATATTTACACATAATTAAATAATACATACCTAAGATGTATATATAAATGTATTATATATATTATGTATAAATCTTTTATATCTCAATTTAGCCAACTAAGTTTATATTATTATTCCACTAATAAATAATTCCGTAAACAAAAATACTATTTGTACTTGCAATTTAAGAATAATACCAATTACCTGAACTCAAAAAAATTACAGGAAATTGGTTCAATTTTAAAGGGATCATGGTCCCTAATATGTATTTATATAAGGTTTATTGTCATACTATCATGTCTTTGTATAATAAAGTTACAATTCGTTCAGTAAATGTTGAATAAACGGATTTCGTAAAAAAATATATTTTGGAAACTGATATAATCAGGCTATCACATAAGAAGTTCGTGAGTAAAAATAAAATTACAAATTTAAAAAATTATAAAAACTTTACAATATTTTTGGAATTTAATTAATTGTAAATTTAATGCCACAATATTATACACATCATAACTATTATAAAATAAAAATAATATTATTTAATTCATGAAGGTAAAGAAAGGTAAAATACACACAGCTGGTATTATATTGCATATACATAACGCCGTGTAACATTTTTACAAAAAATAACATTTTAAGTATATTATAACGTATTCAAGTCAATCTCATCATATCTTTTTAAAGTATAATAATAATTTGTACAATAACTAAGAAAAATTTATCAATTTTTCTTATTTTTCTTAGTAATGGAATGTTATCACATTCCATTACTATGAATCAAAATTTGAATACACTAATTTACACTCTTTCATCTTATGCCAGAGGAAGATTTTATGGAGGGTCAAAAGAGACAATCATCTTATAGTCTTTCTAATTGATATAATAATTCATACCTATAGTCTTACAATTTCTTACATCAAATACCATAACTATTAAATAAATATTTTAAAATTAATATTTCTATAATATTATTTATATAGTATAAATATTTCGTAATTTACTATAATACATTTTAATATTTTACTAACACCTCCCTTACAACTACTTTCACGATTATTACTTATGTACGTTCCTATTAATTAGGAATAATAATACGATTATACATTATATTAAACTACAGATGTATTAAATATATTGGTACGACTAAGTTAGAAGTTTAGACAATACATATATATATATATATATATATATACAACGTTTTCCATAAAATGTTTCAATAACAATATTTATTACCACTTAATAGCAGATTGAAAAAAAGTATATTCAACCCACGTATATTTTTATTACCTATGTAGATACTTTACAGTGAGTTCATAATATATTTCAGACCACAACTTAATTATAATAAGACGTTGAGGGGGGGGGTAATAAAAGTAAAAATGAACATCACATATTTTTAGGATTTCGTCGTTTTATAGATATTATTAAATGATTAAAAATATTTTTGACTAAGTTTAAAGTTGGTTGATGTATACATCATTGAACATTTTTGGAGCCAGACCTAAAATTTCAAATCTTAATATTGTAAGTATGTTTCCACTGATTTTGCAAATCACATAATGTTATAATATATGTATATGTACACTACAGTTCAATGTAATTAAACCTTAAATAAAATACAACAAAGAGTAACAGATACTCTTAACTTTTTTAATATTCAGGGTACAATATTTATATTATTATACATTAATATAGTTATTATTCTTAGAAGCATCCATAAGGGGTAGCCTTTCACTAATTTAGTTAATGTCAATTTTTTCATCACTCGTAAAATAAATAGTATGTTGTGCTGTATTATCAACATTATGTTTTGACTTTTGATTCCCTCTTACCAGGATTTTATTTTTGGATATTCCCTTGATTATACTGATTATAATTGTACACAGGTTTACTTAAAAATCATTTTTTCATGGTAGAATATTGTGCATATTTTAAATAACTGCAGAACACTAATTATTTCATTTGTTTCATCTAATTATAGATTGAACAAATGTCATCACATATTTGATTGAATACAGTAACGGTCAAATCGGGAAGAATAGATCCCCCTCATGACATTTTTTCATAATTTAATTTAATCTATGTATTTTTGACATATATTTATCAAAAAAAAAAATTTAATTTTAATAAATAAACCATACCTCCCACCGCTCATGAAAAAATTGTATTACAGCCACTAATTAGACATTGTGGTTATTTTTAATATGTAATATCATCATTTAATTTAAGTAGTTGTTTGAAACACGTAATCAAAATATAATATGGGTAACAACATTATACAAGATATAAAAATCATAATTTATAATACTGTTACAAAACTATAAACGTTATTGATTATTTCTTAACAAGAAAGTAAATTAAGACATGGCAGTCAATAGATGAATTTGTTATGTAATTGAATGAATAATCGTACGCATACTCTAATCAAGAATATAAAAAAGCTATTTTCATATATTATGTAATTATAATATAAATAATTAAATGCATTTTTGTAGATACTTCCTTAAACCCCATTTCCATTATTTTCACATAAATTTTAATAACAACGAATATTTTGTGTTCTAAAATACTAGATTACAATAGATACTAATATTAGTAAAACTTGGTTAACAGTAAAATTTATTTTTCGGTCGTATAGTTCACCATTAGTGATCAGTTATATAAAATAGTTTTCTATCAGCACAGCACTTTTGTTCATATATGTCTGTGTATTCTTCATTATTATTATCTTAAGTCGTAGTCAAAAGCTATATTTGGTTTACAATGATATTGTAAACATTTATGATATCTGTAATCATACTTTAAAGTAGAAGAACATAAAAGTGTAGTGAATTAATTTTTTAACTTGAATATTACATAATATTATATGGCTCTTACTTTAACCCACGGTTCTTATCCGATTACAATTCAAAAAGATCATTTTTACCATGGTTTCTATGGACCACTGATGTAAATGGTAAATTTGTTTTTGTATTGACTTAGGTTCCAGAAATGTATTTAATTTTATCATTTATTATTGAAAAAAAAATTGGTAGTAATACATTAAATCTGTGTCCAGTTATATAATGTTATAATAAAAATTATTGTGGGGCTATTTCAAATATTTAATTGCATGAAAATCCCTGATTGTCTACAATATACTCTACATTATTATTTTGATACACAATTATTATATAATAACTTATTTCATATTTTATACTCTTAGTGTAAAAAAATAAAGTTAAAGCCTTTATTTTTAAGAAAATATATTATTTAAACATTGTACCCACCTAATAAACTATACAGTAGATTTGTGCATAATCACTATAATTTTATAGATATTTTAATTAGTGGCTAAATTTAAATGATAATCATCTTGGGATACGTAAAAACAAGTTAAATTTTTTGTAAGGTCGATGAATTAGTTATAATCATTTTTCATAAAAAGGTTTTTAACACAGCTTTTATTACAAATATTAGTTTAATATGCAAACATGCACCACAAAGATAATTTTCCAACTTATTTATTTACCAGATTTAATAATCAAACTTAAATATGAAACATGTTAACTCTTTCTTATCTTTAACATTCATGCTGACCTGGATTACGCAAAATCGAGAAGCCCGATAAAGAAAAACATCGTTAAAACTTTACGAATAGGCACTAAAAAAAAAATTATTGACGATAGATATTTTGATTATAAATACACATCGAGTATAATAAAATATAATATAGTCAAAGTATAATCATGAATATAATTAAATAAAACATTTTGTCTGCTGCAGTTGTATGAGTGCCAGAGTGCAGTACAAAAATAACAGTACAATATACAATAAGAAAAATGTTACTATTTTACTTATGATTTATTTTTAGCCATTTAATATTAAAATTAAATAAAAATATTAAATGTAAACCAAAAGTTATTAAATACTATCTTTAATAGTTTATAAAAAGTATAAGATAAAATGCAAGCTAAATATTGTAATAAGTAATTAGCTATTAATTGTTTTTCATTAGATTTGTCTGTTTAGACATTGCATTCAAATTATTTTCAGTTTTATCAAGAATAACATATTTATATTCTTCCATTCAAATTAACACTCAAATTATTACGAGATAAATTAAAGATTTTTTAAGGTTAATTTAAGGTTTTTTATTTTAAAAAGTGTATATGATTCAAAAATTTTTTAACTATTTTTTTATAAAAACTTTTGATTGTTATACAATTTAACAAGTATTAATTGTCTAATATTCACTTTTAAATAACAAAAAGAAAAATTATAAAATAATAATTTCCATCAAATCAAATTCTTTATTTACATGCATGGGTTATAAATTCCTAAAGCTAGCTGGTGTAAACTATAATTAACATGCATATATTATCTTTATTCTGAATAAGCATACATTTCTGATTAATATTTTCAATAAATCAATTATTTTATAAATGCCTACTATTGTTTCAATCTACCCTGATGAAACTCAATCGTCTTCATTATGATATCAGTTCGATAGAAAGACAAGTTTAGTATAATGAAATTCCCGTTTGGATGATATGTATGGATAAGTGTATGATACTATTATATTAGTCTCTTAAGCTTGAAACCAATATTCCAATGTCTCTTGATAAGATGATTCTAAATAGTAAAAATCCTCCAGATCGATTTATATTTACATATTGAATGATAAAGTAGTAAAACCAAAATCGTAATAATGTAGGTTTCATTTATAATTGAAAATTTCAAGTGACTATAAATGCACAAATTTCATTAAAATATTTCGAAAACCATAAAAGATCTATTAAATGCAATTATAACTATTGAGAAAAGGTTTCGAGTTGTTACGACAACCAAAATAAAAGTCGAATATTTGCAATATCGTAGTCTGATAGCATAGTGCGTTATAAAATACTAGGATATACCAAGCTCAAAATCGGTTTACGGATTGAAGCTTTTTTCAACATGTTATTCAATCAATTATTCAAAAAACTGTTGAGAAATTTAAATAACGCACCGCGTCATGATCACTCTGAAGTACTTACTAGATTAAATTTCCTATCATAAAATGACTAGTCACGTATATATTGGAGCAATCCTTCTGGTCAAAATCGTATACGCAATTTAAAAAACGGGTGGGCCTCGCTTTGCTGTACAGTTGGGGGTGGAGTGTACCTCGTTTATAGGATAGGTCATTATTACAATGGATTCGTTAAATTTGAATGCAATGATAAATATCATTGTATACGAATAACGATTCTGAACGGAGTTAATATGTTTGTCTAAAATGTGTATGTAATAATATATTATTTTATATTTAAATTGAATTATAATGCAAATTCGTAAAAATTTCAATTTGAAACAGTCATAAAATTTTTTCCTTTTGGTCTGGTAGAAATTTTTTTATATATTTTTGAAGATTAACTTATGGACAAACTAGTGTCAACATTTTGAACCTTAAGTATAAACAGAAAAAATTTTATGAATTTTTATCTACAAAATAACTTGTAAATTATAGTGATTTTGACACATTTTATACAAATTTGAGATATATGAGCTTATAAAAAAAATTTGAGTAAAACGATCAACGTTATTTTCTATTGAAGATAAGTAAAGCTTATTATAAACATTGTATTAAATTTTTGAGAGTTTTTGACCAGCGAATTAAATTTTATAGGTGTTTAAAAAAAAAAAACTTACAAAAGTCGAAAATTTTAATTGTCTATAAATAAGTCAAAATACTTTGAAAACTTAACCATGTACAGAGAAAAATAATATAATGGTTTGGTGAAAATTTCAAGTTGTTGAGGTTTTTTGTTTTTGAGTTAGATAATTTTAAAAAAATGTAGTTGGTAAAAACGTGATTTTGCGTAAAATTTCCTGTTTTTTCGTAATTTTTTTATCGTTTTTTTCGATTTTTTATAAAAGCATTGAAAAAGTTGGATTTTTGACTCACCCAAGTACTATCTACATTCACTTTTCTACCAGAAAAGTTGCTGTTTAAGAAAATCGAAGCATTTTTACTACCAAAAATCGTGTCCTCAGACACAAAAAAATAAAAAAATAAAAAAAAAACACACATCATTGTAAAATCAATAGATTCCATCACTCCGTTCAGAATCTAAAACTATAAAAAAATACTTATCAATATAAAACCAATACATTCTTCATTTTAATCAAAATCTAAAAAAATAATATTGTAAAGTAATGACATTTATATGATAATTTACTGATATTATAACCGATTGAAACTAATATTTTTTTATTCCTCATCTGGATATATATTTTATACGATTATACACTTGATAAAGTTGAAATAAATTGAACCATTCTCTCGTTTAGTGTATAAGAGTTTTAAAAATATAATTATTATAATCTTAAAATATTGTATAGTGATTTTTAATGGTTAAACTTGAATGACGTAGGCGATGCATTGAAATACCTTTCACCGTAGTTTTAAGTCTTGCTATCCAAAGTTTTCAAAACTTTTAATACCCGGTTATTTAATGTGGATTCGATGTATGAATTCTTGTGAAAATCGTATTAGATTCTAAACATAACTTGAAGAAATATCTCATAAAGGCCATAAGCCTATGAAAGGGATACAAGTTTTTAAAAGTGTTTAAATAACAGATTATCGGCGTCTACACGGTTCTCTCATGTAACAAATTTCAACTCACCAGTCTCCTGTCTTAAATAATGATACTTGGTTCAAACGTATTTTATTAGACAAAACAATTAAACCAACGTCGGTTCACTGCCCAGATGTCTAGCGTGTTCTGTTAGTGTAAAGTATATAACTCTACTTCGATAATTATTAATTACAACTGCTCTTACTTGATACAAAATTAAAAGTGTATACCTTTTAAAATAATAGCGTTTTAAATATTTTAATTGACTTGCCAATAAAATTGTGTAGGTATTTAAAGTTTTTTTTAGAAGTAATCGAAAAAGTTTAGTTGTGAACCGGAGTTTTGGAGTATATTATTTTTAAATAAACCACAAGCTATAAACTTTCTATTTCCTTGGCGGCTTGTCTCGCATATTCGTTTCCACATCATATAGCTGTTTATCATTAATTACAATAGAAACTTGTTTCTTTTTCTATTCATGTGTGTATGGTTTTGACCCATTTAATTTCATCAGCCGAAGTGAAATATACTATTAGCCTACCAATTAGCATTCAATTGAATATTTCAATTTATTCATTTCAATACATCTTTATATACACTGCGAATTAACTAATTACCTATATAAGATATAAACATTTTTTTATTTTTATCAAACTCATCACTTATATACGTTAAATACATTATTAAGTTTTATTTTCTATCATAATGTCATATGTATATTACTTAAATTGTTTATTTTGCTATTTTTAAAATAACCATTTACTATTTTATCGACCATTTCCGTTAAAATTTAATGAAATAAATCTATCTTCCCAACAATATTATATAATACGTGATTAATATAATAATTGTATTATTTATTTTTATTGAATTAACATGTCAAAACATGTTTTAACAAATTATGCATTTATTCCTAAAATAAACTCGTATTTTTTTTATATTACCGTTCAAAAATATATCCGTCCATAAAATTACATATATATATATAATGGTACCTATTTAGCATAATTTGTATAATAAAAAACAGCCTTATACAGGTCATATTTTTCTGAATCCTTTTTTTCAATCATCTTTCATGTCTTCTTCTTATATTATTTTCTTCCAACTTTATAATCTTATTTTATCCCAGATCAGCTACCCGTAATCATTGACCACTTCCATACGTCTGAAATCATCTGCCCATATACTTCACGTCTAACCATCTCTCTCTGTCTCTCTGTCTCTCTGTCTCTCTCTCTCTGTCTCTCTCTCTCTCTCTCTCTCTCTCTCTCTCTCTCTCTCTCTCTCTCTCTCTCTCTCTCTTCTCTCTCTCTCTCTCTCTCTCTCTCTCTCTCTCTCTCTGTCTCTCATTGTTTCAACCTTTTTCGACGGTCGCTGATACAATTTTTATTACAATATTTTCTTGTAGAACCCTAGTATATTTTTATACTTAATCGGTAATGAATACAGAGTATAGACTAGACGCTGGCAAAAATCGATAATTCGAATACAACAATAGTACATACATTTTTCCATTCCAAAGTGTAACACTCAAACAAATCCTTGGGTTTACGCCATGTATATAACCACATGATTATAATTATTCGAAAAATTATTATTGGCTATAATTATTCATGTAGTTTTTATTGAATTAAAGTTGATTTCCGTTAATATGGTTGAGGTAATAACCTGTGAAAAGTAAAATATGTGCAGTTTTGAAATTTAATTAAACCCAGCCAGTTACTATCGATTGTCGCTGAGTTATTTAGGCCTTATAATGATGTACATTATGTAGCAACTATCTTACAAATTTTCCTTCGGAATGTTTATTAAGTTTATCGTAAACTTTGTTTGATTAAATTTAGCTAATATCGACCATCTCTTTAAAAGAGAGGACTTACAAATAAGCTACATGGTGGCACATTATTATAAACTAAACGTGATGTCTGGACTGTATAAACCCTTTAAATTTTCCTTGATCCTGATTTGTAGGGTAGGTTTTTTTAACACACCAAGTTGACGCAAATTGTTTTTGGATTTATATGCGCTAGAGTACTATAAAAACGGTCGACCAAACTACGGTCCGCAAGACACATTTCTTAATCGAGACTACAATTCTTGAGATCCGCTTAAATCATTTTTAATGTTTTATTTCACAAAATCAATCAAATCGTAATTGAGTTCCTTTTTTATATTTTTATAACATATAAAAAATAAAAAATAATTAATATAAATAAAATATTTCAGTATTGATGTGTATTTATTAATAATAAGTTGGCTTTCATCAGTATAATCAATACTATATAATATCTATATAATAAACAAAATAATCTATCCTAACTGAGTTATTCATCATCGCCTGACTGGAACCACTGGGTGGATCGAACTGAAATTTTGCATTCAGTTAACTGATATAACGTAAGCATCCCCTAAGAAAAGATTTTTCAAAATCACATTTTTAAGGGTCAACAGCAGTTTGAGCTCTAGGGTCAAATGCGTAATTGTTTAACTAACTGGTAAGCAATTTAATATTTCATGTTAATTTTGTGTTGTTTTATAATGATGGATATAAAGTACCCAATGAATGTTGTAAGTTCTTATTACAACCAAAATAATAATCAAATAACCAATATCGTAGTAAAAAAAAATATTTTTGAAAATTTAATAAAAATAGAAAACATTACCTAACTGAAACCACTGAAGCTCTCTCTCTCTATATATATATATATATATATGTGTGTGTGTGTGTGTGTGTGTGTGTGTGTGTGTATGAGTACATATATTCATAATTAATATTTCTGGAAAATTAAACTTCGGATAACGCTAGGTAATGAAAGCTAGTATATTATTTATTATAATATATTCTTTGGCTTACGAGTTTGGAGCCATTAAAAATATTATAAGGCCATCATTAAGTACGATATTTAATTAATTACTTTCTGTTATAATTTAATTGAATAGTTAACATCAGTATTTAAATTTTTTCAATATACGTATTTTATGTATATATTATTAATTTATTGTTTATAATCTAAAGAGGACTATTATTTTATAACGCACATGTTTATTTAATTTACTTTGATAATATAATATAAGTATTACTTTATAAAACGATTTAAGAAAAATATATATGTAACTATACTGGTGTATAGTACGTTTTAGGTACGTATTAAAGTGATTTTTGATAAGGAAACGATAGAAATTAAACTATAATAAATCTAACACTTTCCGGCAAATCGAATATTTAATTAAAGCTAACATTTTTTTTATTTTTCATCCATTAGTCATATTCGTATACGTTATTTTAGTTTAATGCAGTTATTCACACTCGGAAATGCACACATTGCTATTTTTTCGAACATCATATAAGTACCTTTGAGTAGACGTGACTTTTGTGTCGCAAAATAATTCGTCATCGCTCATCATTATGACTACTCTTCTCTTTTCATACCGCAACTGTCGATGTATGGCACACCTTCTAGTGAGCGATTGATTGGACTCGAATAGTTTCCCTTGTTTTTTTTTTTCTTCATCTCGTAATCAATCGAAGGATGTCAATCTGCCAATATATTATTAAAGTACATCGGCGGGCATAACTTTTTGATAGAGAAAACAATCTGAAGTCGCTATTCGCTAATGTTGTACTCTATTGCTCTATACATCGTAAAATATAAAATACAAAATCGTATTATATGGACAGTAAATAATAAGTTTACAATATGTTTGATTATTTGTCGATCCGGTCTACCGAAATATCGCCGTATTATAAAATATGTGCATACAATTAATTCCCGATACATTCCGACAAGTATACTACCTATGTAAAATAACAGTTCAAAAATATTAAATTAAAAAAATTAAATGGTTCACACAATGTACGTTTTCAAGAGATTCCAACTAAACGTAAACGTATGGTGATGTAAATATCAACTCGAAAAACCTTTGAATTGTATTATAAGAGAAACTAAACGATAATATTACAGTAATAATATGATTTTAGTAAAATCTATATTTTAAAAATCGATCTTGTGTGCTTTATGAATAAAGAGTTTGATGACACGAAAAAAGAAGCAATCAGCAATAACATTTTTACCTATTTTAATTAGTTAATTAATTTTACATTTAGGCGAATACTATAAATTCAATATCTTCGATGCCATTTACGTTTGAGTATTTTCGGAGTGTATTTTGAATGGGTACAGAGAAAGAGAGAGAGAGAGAGAGTGTTAGAAAGAAGGGATTCTATTCATGTGATTTGGTAAGGTGCTGAAGTAAGCGTTTTCCGTTTGAAGTGTAATATTATTTAGCAACGCTACATGACGTTATACAATATTATTCGCGGGTGATGAATACGGCTGGAAACTTGAAGAGGGACAGTAATTTGTTATAAGAGGTATATGATATATTTTGATTGAGTGATCTGATGCGGTTTTGCCATGTCACGTAATTGAGTGCATCGGATAATTCAATATTAAATAGGTTGTAGAAATAGATATTGGCTTTTATCCATTATAAGTGTTAAAGATTTCTATCACCGTGGTCGCGATAAGTGTAATTTTACGATTGAAACTATTGTATTCGTAGTTAATAATTGCTCCGAGTCGAATGTAGAATGTTCGTTGATAATAAACCCAAATAGTACTTGACCAGATTCAAGTTTAAGAGGATAATATTGCAGACTTATATTACTGGTAATAGTTGATTGCGTCAGAGGATATAAGTTCTGTGTACGGTCTTCGGATTATTGACTTTAGTGTGCCAGTGAAAGAGTACATCGACGAGACGTCATGACGTTTAGATGACTCTATATAGATGATGTTGAGACGGTAAGAAAAAGGTCTGTGGGTATAAGTAAAATTAGAGTTCAAATTTTCACGTCATATCTTTGTATTGTGGAAACAATTTGTACATGTACACGTCAGACACAATCCGTTCGATCTTACCGACGCAACTTTCAACCTTTCAACTGTTTAAATGGTGGATAAAATATAACAACGTAGGTTTCATGTGTATAAAATTCGTGAAAACTAACTTCGAGTGAAAAAGTTTAGATATAAAATGAGAGAATTTATATTAAATATAATTAATAATTGTTATCACAGCGTGGTCCTTCGTCGCCTAATCTTTTAAATACTGTAAGCTCATGTGTATGATCATACGGTGGAGTTCACATTTTTTTCAAATCGGTTGTAAACAAATTTTCTGATTGGATATACATGTTTATATTTTTAAAAATGTTCAACTACCGTTGGCTGTGAATTTGTGTTGACAAAAGTGAGCAAATTATGTACATATTATTTAGAGATACGTGTTATTACAGTTACAGTAGCGATGTACAATGTAACATAAAGTTTCCGTGTAATTGTAATATAAATATTATAATTTGAGCTTGAATATATTTATATTTAATGTTCTAACCTGAATGAATATCTAAATGATTTAATTTTTTTGGTGGCCTAACTTTGTATCTTTGTAGTTTTGTTATTAATCATTATATTTCATCGTTTAATAATTATTTATAATTTATACGAGTATTTATAAGTAGGCAATGATATTTTATATGTATTTTGTAAATATAATTACTAGGTAATTCGAAAGAAATTGTTCTCGTTTTTGTAATAGATTTGTTTTTGTGAGAACATTTCTAACTAATAAAATTTTGATATTACGACTGAAAAAATAAAACTGAAAATATATTGTCATATAATTATATAATATAACATGAAAATAGAAGCATTGTAATATAAAACGAATAAATCCAATAATTTGATATTATTTTTTTTTTTTTTTTTTTTAAGATGAAGCATGCATATTGGGTCGAACATTGGGTTACGCTTGACGTATACTTCACTCTTTACTATGCATTCCGTGTGATCTTCGTGCATACTGGTCCGTGCATATCACTTGTAGTGTTGAACCTTTTACTGTTCAGGTAAGTGATTCAAGAAACATATTATTACATATTATTATTATTATTATTATTATTATTATTATTACTGTTAAAATAATGAATCTCATCGTCTTAAATCGGATCATTTCACCAAGCACTGAATCTGAGTTATGAACAAGTTTACAGTTAGATTAGTAACATACGGTGTTTCCCAAAATATGTTCCGTCGTTTCGGGATAACTTGTGGCGTGAAAACTTTTTTCCTCGACCTTAAATACTTGTTAATTGAGTAGTGAAATTATATGTGTGACAAAAGTGTGCCACAACTTCATATGAATATTATTATTGTGCGCCCTAAAACGTATAAGTTTGAAAACTAGTGCAACTATACAACACGTTAACATTAGATTTCGTTGGCTCGTAATTAAACTAAATACAAACAAAAAAAAATCGCATGTTTAAATAAAATGATATTTTATCTTTAATTAAAGTTTTACAAATTTTAAATATAGGATAAATCTTGGTGATTTAATGAAAAAAAAAGAGTTCCGGAAACCTAGTAATTAAATTGGATTCATTTATATAAACATTTTTGTACCTCTACCCGTGAGGATAATCATCATAATTCATAACTCTTATTCCGTATTATGTACTTTAAAAGTTTGATATAAAATGCTAATTGTTGAAAAGTATAAAATAAAATAAAAAAAAAGGTTATACTACAGAAATGTATACTAAATCTATTGCATCTGTCTGCTGTAGTGCTGTGTAATATTGAAAACAAAACATAGGTCTTTATAAATACAATACACAATCATATTCAAATTATTTCAGTCGAATCGGTATAAATATTATTTTAAATTAAAACATCAGACCCTAACTTTCACTAATAACTTACCTTCAATACCCATGTAACATAGTTTTTTTTTAAATTTATTAAAAATGTACCTATGAATCTAAATTTAATAATCATAAATTAGTTATTTACATATTTTTCGACTGAAATAAAAAAAAAGGATGATTTTAAACTTAATAATTTATTCCGATGAAAAAAGTAAATAGCCGATTATAACTTGTAGCGGTTATGAGCATAAAAATACGCATTATTTATCAAATATAGGCTATTTTGAAAGTTTCTGAACTTTTTCATTAGAGAAATTGCAGAAATAATCAATCAATACAACTTATCATATTTTCAATAGCTAGAATATAATATTTTGGTTGATGGATATAAAATAAATTAAAAGTCTACAGAGAATACAAATTATCACTGGCATCGAATGATCGATTTGTTCTATAAGTAGTTAGGTATATCATCATTTATAATAATAAATGCCTAAATACAAATAAGAAATTAATTCCAAATACTGGTCATGTTTTTCTCCTAAGCATGTAATTTACAAAATAATGTACTCTGATATGGAAAATTAAAAAAATATTCCTCATTTGGAAATTTTAAATAAAATAATTTAAAATTTCTTTGTATTTATTGTATAAAAATTAATGTATTTCTATGGATTCAAGTAATTTAATTGCAAAACTCTAAATAGTGTAAATCTAAACAAAAATAATAACTATGATAATATAAAGTGTAAAAGAAAACGATTAAAATATAATACTGCGATAACACTAAACTTGAATAATACAATAATAATGAAATTCAGATACTACATTGTAGTGATAAAAATAAAAATGACTAAATTGAACGATAACATCAAGAATACAAAAGTTTAAAACCCATAAGTATGAAAACTTAAACTACAAATAGATAACAAAAATTTGTTGATCAGAGGAGAATCATTTGAATATTGTATCTAACCATTGTAGATCAGACCACTTATTAAAACTGTTACAGTAACGTCTATGATAACTTATTTTAATTAGTAAAAATAATAAATTATAGCTTGTTATTCTTTTTTGTAGAAGCTCTTTGAAAATATTGAATATCTTAAAACAATTCATAAACGTTTCACATTTTCATATTAAATATTATTTATTTTTAAAAATTAAATAAACTCTATACCAACTTTAAACCTTTGATCAGTGAATATAAAAATTCTTTCAAGTTACAAATTAATAACTTACAACAATTCAGTTTATAATAATTCCAGACTAAAACTAACAAACAAATTATGGTAATCGTAATTATATGTATTTATTATAACTCTCTCATAAACTTGTAGAAACATAATGAAATGATATTTCAATTATTAAAACAACCCTCTATGTTAACTTTTTATCAACCATAAAATAGAGTAAAATATTTAGATAGATTTTTTTAGTAAGATAAATACTTCGAAAAAATGTTAATTACTGTATTTAATATATGTATTCAGATATTCTACAGTAATTGGTAACATCGAATGTTTATCATTAAACACACCAAAACTAATGTTGTGAATTAAATTGATCACCAAGTTTATTTGCCTTAAAATATTTTCCTTTACAATAATTTGTTTTCATTGAAAACGTTAAAAAAAATCTTAGTTATATATTATAGATATTTATAAATTTATATTTATGTCAAAATATCATTAGGTTTTATTGTAATTGTAACTTCAGTAATGAAAGTAAAACAACCTATTAAGTATTAAAGAATTTGAACTAGCTATTTAAGATTCATACCACAACTGAGAATACAATTTCAAGATTATGTGTTTTTGCATATAAATCTATTAATTATAAATGTAAATGGTTTTATCTGACCAAATATTTTTAAATATTATTACACTCATTCGTAGTTACCTTAAAATATTAAGTGAAGGATTTTTATTACTTTTTTTTCACTGCATAACAATTATTTTATTTTGCCATAGTAAAATCGTTTATTCTAAAAGTAATTTTAAGTTTAAATTACAATTTATAATATGTTTTATGATAAAAATGCTTTTCAGTCAATGGACGATATATAATATGATACTGTTTATGCTATTGTCTTATTTTTGAATCATATTATTGAAGTTATTTGAGTAAATACATTTGTACAAATTATTTACATTCTACAACTTTTTATTAGCAATAATGGTTACGTTAAAAAAAAAAATTTATTTATTCTGTATATTATAATCTAGGCTTAAATCCTGGAATATTATAATTAATGATCATTTATATTAATCCCTATTAATGAGATTTTTACATTATAAGTTCCATATACTACACGTATAGACGTGCATAATATATATAATATATTTTTTATTTATTTATTATTTTTTTAATAATCCCTTAAAGTAGTGATCATGGCATTTAGTATCAATGTACTTGCAATAAATTCCGTTCTACTGCAGTAGCAGATAAACAACTTTGTACAAAAAAATGTTACATTATACGTCTTATACAGATTTCGCAAAACGTTCTCGAAACAAAATTTTAATTTTTGAAAATATTATTATTTACTTTTATCGTTTTGTGCATCCGAGACATCCACGAAAACATTGAGTATACTGAATTGAGTATACTTGGGTCAACTAAAATAGTATAGTAACTGAAAATTTGTGTTTCGTGATGTGCTGATAAATGTCCGTGTATAAATCTCAAATAGTAAGTCATAACAAACAGTTTCTTCCGGAGTTTCACAGATAAACGGCCTACCCACTATGTAAGAAAAAGATAATATTATATAGGTACATGCCGACATTTATCTCTTTGGGTTGTAATGAAAATGCTCTACAATTAAACGGTCCACATTGTTGCAGAAGTAATCATATAAAATTAAATGTTGGAATATCATTATTTTTTGTTGTTTTTTCTTTTTACTTTTATTAACATTATATCAAAATATTGTGCATGAAATATGTATTTTATAACCATTATATAATTTCGTTCCATCCACGAAATGGTAATAGTTACTTACATAAAACAAGGTGTGATGTTGCACGCCTATCGAAACAAAAGATATGGATCGCACGTCCGATAAGAGACGGCCGCGTAATAATTCTGTTTTTCATCACTGTTACAGGGCCATGAGAGACGCGCAATTAAAGAGAGACAAATTATTTAAAGAGAACAGAAAGAACGAATGCAAGCGGCTGAGGGATTCTAATTGCACGACGTTGATGCTCATTGTCGTCGTCACGGTTTTCTTAATGACTGAAATCCCATTGGCTGTAGTAACGGTGAGTAATTTTGTAATAGCTGTTAAGGTTCAAGGAATTGTACAAGTATTAAAGTGTTTTTGGTGAGCATTGACAAATTTTGGAAACGAGCACCTTGTAGTTAAGTAAAAAAGTAACGCATTGTTTCATTTTGCGAAATCAAACGTTAGATACTTGTGCGGAAATGGTGAAAAAAACACCCATAGTGATGGATTAGAAAAACATTAAATTAGTTGTCAACATATATTATTGAAACACGTATTAAAATAATGTGGTGACGTATGCACAGTCACTGTATCAATAGTGTAAGCACCTAAAACTCTTTGAAAAACAGTGATTGTTACAAGTTGGAATCGTTTCAATAAACTCCCTTAGTAATATAGTAGTAGTAGTAGTATATAAGCTAAGAGCACTCACGATTTGTTCGGTCGAACATGAATATTTAAAAATAAATATTACAATTCGATTTATTCTGTTTGTATTTATTTCTTTTTCATTCGAGATAATATTATTATATTAAATATTATATTGAAAAAAATAAAATAAAAATGTTTTATTAACAATTAAATTATACAATACTATTATTGATTTTCGAAAAAGTGTAGATGCCCTTAAATTCTTAACATAAAGACACTTATGCCGACTTACAAAAATATATGAGGTTATATGAGTAGAGAAAAAATATAAAAATATGTCGATGGAATATATTATAAAATATTATTGTATACAACTAATTATCAATATATTTTAATAACGTTTTAAAATTACATGATCTATAAATCGTGTCGCTAAATAGTTGTGATAAGGATAACTAAATAAAAAAATATAGGAATGAAGCTCCACATACACGATTCTATCATGATATTTTTATAAAAATACAAATGGAACCAAACAATTGCAATTGATTATGTAAACGGATGGGGACACAATTAATATTGGGCTTTGACAGCTTGAAGCATTCGGAGGTACACACGTATATTTCATTCACGCAGTTACCAAAGTTTTAGTTGAGGTAATCAAATAGAAGTACGCACGCTTAACTTGTTCACTACTCTAGGCAGGTAAAATATAAGTCAGAAATTTGTTTGTATCATTAATGAAATAAGTTGTTAACTAAATTGTCAAGCATGGCTATTTCATTACTACTTGAAATAAAACTGTTAATTAACATTATTAGAAAGTATCTACGTTGTTTTATTTCGATATATTCCTTTGCTATAGGCCATATAGCATATCTCGGAATAAGTTGAGATGACAACTTTGATTGCATAATACCCACTAATAAATTGCAACGAGTTTGATGAAATAGAAATTATATCTGCTCAAAAATAAAATAAAATACAGCAATTGATTTCTTCCTGTGAAAAACCATAAAAACTAATTTATTCGGTCAAATTCAAACCAGTATTACATTTTCCACGTGAATTCTTACAACCTAAATGAGAAAAAATTATTTTCTTCGCATATGGAATTACTTGGTCGACATCATTTTTATTGCATTTTAGCAGAACAATTTCATCACTGTTTCATATTTTCATACCACTTTTTTCAGTTTTCGACAACACACATCAAACTATAATATTTTCAACTTTATTATATATTTTTCAAATTTTCAATATCAATTGTTTAGCTATATATTTTGTTTCGCTCATATATATTTTCACGACATTATATTTATGTTTTATTGATGGCTAATTATTTTTCAATCACAATATAGATCACTTTCAAAAAAATTCATTATACGTCTAAGGGCTGAATATAATTGTCCTGCAACATAATTTTAAATTATTATTTATCTCGCACAGTAAGATCAACGATTATGAACAATAATGTATTATGCCTTTTACAAATTCATACACGAGTTGTAATTTATACATTTTTATATTTTATATTTTATTTTAATCGAATAAAATTAATATAATAAAAGTAATCACCGGGTCTTCTTGATATTTATAGTATTGTTTTTAACGCATGGATCACATTATTGATCCTAATATTTGCCATTTGGTAGTATACGTAGATACACAATCACAAATAATTTGCAAAACTAATTCGTTGTAATCAAGCGAATAAAATCATAATAATAGATAAAAACAATAAAAACATAAAACAAAAAAAAGTTGAAATCAATAAATTCACCTACTGGAAAATTACAATGTGTTAAAAATATGAAAAAAGCTCATAAAATGAATAATGATGTTTCAAAACCTAATATAAAACTATACATTATGTAATTATTTTGAAAGACTCTCTTAAAAATATGATTTTAATTTCAACATTTCCTTGACTATTTGTCTATTTTTAGATTGTGTATATTTATAATAGACTATTACATAAACATCAATTCTTTTGTCTTTTTATTACTTTTTGCATTTTTTTTCTAGAAATTTTTCTATTTTATACGCTTCATTTAATTACTTATACCACAACTCTAGTGAAAAAATATCTTAAAACAATAATTTATCGAAGAAACATAAAATATCATTGAAGAAATTATTGTAGTGGTATCCGGTTAATCTATATAATATTATTTGTTAACTTTGTATTGCTTACGCAATTATTATCAATTTAAAAGCAATAAAACCTTGTGAAAAAATTAAATATAACCCTGTATCTCCATCAGACCAGAAAATACTGTTTGTACTAGTTTATTGAACGAATATAATAACATTAATAACATTTAATTCGTTAAATTACGTCTACAAATAAAAATGTAAAAAAAAAAAATAACCCAATGGTCATTATGACACCGTAACCAAAAAATAAATTTAATTCTTGATTGAGAAAATTACAATTCAGTTTGCATACACTACCTAACTTGAATGTATTTATTAAATTATATAGTTATGCCAAATTTGATGATGCCTATAACGAAAAAAAACTTCGCATTTAAGAGGTTATCTCGTTTACTTGTTAGAAATCTCAACAACTCAATTATATTTGAATTGAATGGCTTAGTATTCAAAAACACAAAAAAATTTTAGCAGCTTTCAATACAGTTTCTAACATAATAAAAACAAATAGTTATTCAAAAAAATCAACAACTATTATAATATTAATGAAAAATATTTCAACTAGTAACCACTTTATTATTTTATTATAAATTATATACATAAATGATACTGTGATTAAATATATATATGTACATATATTACAAAAAATATTTACAGTAGTAAAATTGTTATTGTTTTATTGATATTAAACCAAAATTTGATATAATTAAACGAAAAGAAAGATTATGAGGTACTCTTAAATAAATTTTAATAGTTTCTATGAAAAAATTATTTATTTAAAAGTGACTGATTTACGTTAAACCAAAAACGGATAAATATTGTCGTGTACTTTATTATAATATAGCCACGCCAAACAAATCCGTGACGTCACGCACAATATTAAAAACCGACGTAACCATAGGGAACGGATTATAGTCACAAACGAATTTTCGCGTTTTTTTTTCTGGTCTAAATATATAATATGAGTACCCATCACTAGTCGGCTTCAAATGGCAGGCGACCGTCCCGTTACATTGCGCGGTCGTCGACTGAAATTTTTCTCCAAAACCTGCCCGGCCAATCATGCCCAATGGTGTATTGGAGGGTATACGCTGGTATACGGCGTATACCTTACCACCAGTTAACTGATTTAGCGTATACCCTGTAAAATTACTAGTTATACGCAGGTATACGCATGTATGCCCACGTATACCTCAAAATTAATCAAAGACATAAGTAAAATAAATTATTAATTGCTACTTGCTAGGCGATGTCGGTGGCTCGTTTTTCGTTGTACAGATATCATAGGCAGATTCTATAGTCAGTTCACATTTTTATATTTATGATGATAGTTATGTAATATATTATATTATATTCAGATATTTTTAGTAAAAAGGATTTTTTTTAAATTACCAATTGTTTTATAGTTATAATCGTTATAAACGATTACTCCACGACCCATAGACATCATAAGTTAATTTTGGGTTTGGTAAGAAATTTTTTTTTTAGAGAGAGGATTAAGCTCCCCACCCCTCTCCCCTCAATATACGTCTATGTGTTGAGCGTATACCCTAGAAAAAAATTACGAATACATCACTGACCATGCCAAACCGTGCCGACGTGATTGGCTTTCGACTTGCAGTTGAACCTGGAGCGGCACGCGATGCTCAGCAGGACGGCGGTGCTGGAGATTGTGGGCCCGGACCAAATGGCCCTCGGAATGAGGTGTCCCCATAGACATATATAAACTACTAGATAGCCGACTACTATACAACAGCTATGCAATGTTATGAAGTTGTGTCGCCATTTGCCTAAACGGCAATGTTTACATTTTTATGTGATAACACGATATCGAATTTATTGATAACTGAAAAAAACCGTTTGGCTTCCGAGTTTCGAGTGTTATTTCTAATATGGTAAATGGTTGTCTTAAGTAAATTAATGTTATAAAAAATGTATTGTAAACAAGTATTATGATCTATAACAAGTAAACAATATATTAATGTAAAACATTTTTTTGTTAGGTATTTTCATATTTATAGTTGAATTAAAATTAATCTTTGTTGATTTTTATAATATATTTTATGTACTTTAATAACATATTTTTATAACACCAAAACCAAAAATGAATACAGGTAGATAACATAAAATTCTAATTATAAATTGTCATTAAATAAAATAGAACTTAATGCACATTCACAATTAATGTGTTGACGTGTTGTATAATGAAGGTACCATAACTACTATTACTTAAATCACTGAAATAATAATGCTGCGGTGTAGTATTTTGATTTTCGATTTTCACGTTGTTTAGTCACATAAAATACTATAAACGTCGAATATAGAATTTGGTGACATCTAATAATTATTATTTGTCATGCAATTTATAATGAATTACAATTTCTACTGAAGTTTAACTTGGAAGTAGGAACCGCATTTTTGTTGTTATCAAAAACTATTATCACATAAAAATGTAAACATTGCCGTTTAGGCATATGGCGATTTTGCCTTCAAAGATAAATCAAAGTCGGCTATCTAGTTGTTTATATATGTCTATGGGTGTGCCATAAAGAATTATTTAGTTATTATTATAAGCTAATGAATTTTGACATGAAATTGTTTATCTTTTAGGAAAATTATCTAAAAATAGCTGATGATAAGATACCACAAATTATGGAAAACGTATAGGCATATAATAATATTGTCATCAATAAAATGTAATTTACCTAATATACCTACTTAAGTTAGAAGAAAAAAATTGCATGTATGTTCATGTAATTTTAATTTTTTTTTTTCATTTATCTGAAACCCATAAAGACAATTAGAATAATATTCATGAACAGTAGTATAAGTATTTTATTTGTCACCGTGCTAAAATATAAAAGTCAGCGCCTATGCGTCAGACTCTACTGGATTGGCCGCCCGCGCTTCCGTGGACCATCGGGCAAGCTTTGGGAAAAATTAGTGCCCGTCCGTGTACCGCAACGGGACGATCGCCACGAGTCACCCTTGCCACGACTGCCGCGTGCTTCCCTTGCTCTCGGTGCGCGGACGGGAAAGCTCACAGAAGTCGGCCGGATGCAAAACGATTGACCGTCGTTGCTATATAATTTGCTATGATATTAAATATCGTTGAAAATACAATGTTCATTCTGCTGTACCAAGATAAATTGAACGTGTGCATAGGAAACCATATTGTGAACAATGTCTTATTTGAGTAAGAAATACTTATAAATATTAGTGAATATTATTAAATATTAGTAGGTAAACAAAAAAATTAACCGTCTCAGGTTTTAAAGTTGCAGATTCAATATAAATAAATAAAAGCATTAATTTTACATGTCATATTATTGGACAGTCAATAAATGTAAGGAATTCACAAAAACAATGTCAGTAGGTACCTTTAATTTCGTGAGCATAAATAGATCAAGATCAGAATTATAATATAAAAGTAAAAAATAATAAAAATAATTATTTCAAAATAAAAATATATGCATTTAATGAAATTCAGAAGTTCATGCTTATGTGAAAAATTAAAATAAATAACATAATATAGGAATTAATACGCTGCTGATAAGACTCAATGAACAAAATGAATATTAATATAAATAAAATGTTTAAATATTTTCAAGGCTAAAGATTACCTAATATAACTCAAAACATACTTTACAACTTTGAAAATTGAAAATGTATAGGTAGATGTAAATATGTATAATTTTTAAGCCAAAGATATTAAATTCAATTATTGACATTGATATTAACACACCATTAATACATTTAATTACTAGAATATGATTTAAAAAATTCATATAGCCTAAATGTCACAAGCTAATAAACCTTTATATCTTTCGTATAAATAGATTTAAAAACATTAAACGTGAGAAGATGAAATATACAATTTTTAAGAGCAGCAATTATACCAATTCATCACTGATATAGTGATATGCTATGTAATCGTATGTATTTTGTTTTCAAATTGTTCTTAAAACTAGCGATCGAGCCATCAAGGTTTTCACCTCTTTGAATTTTGTGTTATAATTATAAGCTCTTAGTTAAAAACTAAAATTAAATGCAAATAACTTGGACAAACGAAGATGTGTATATTTATAAATTAAAAAAACCGTTGATGAAGAAAATAGTTGGAAATATTCAAATTTAAATTTCATACTAACGATGTTTAATTTTTGTACGTGTGGTATACAAAACAGATATAATTGATAATTCAATTCTTCAGTCAAAAAAGCATCAATATTATTTATTTTTTTAATTATATGTTTTAAATGATTGACAAAACGCTAACTATAACGAAATTATACCAGAATGTTTATTGATACAGAATAGATCAAACTATCATATTGATGTCCCATGTGATATTGTGTAGAATAATTTCGATGTGAAATTTATGCATTTTATGCATTTTTAGATTTGTATATTACCTACATGTTTTAATTTTATTCTTTCTTATGACTTTAATCATAAATAATAATCTAAATTAATTATTCAAAGTATTATTTTATTACAAGAAGTATTCATAGTATTTCAGGATGATGCAACAAATGTTTGTATTCTATCTTTGATTATTTATGTGGTTAATAGTACTGCATTATTTACCACAAAATCGTATAAAATATTTTTTTTTTTACATTTGAAACCTAAATTTAAAAACGGGTGGACCTCGCTTTGCTGTACAGTTGGGGGTGGAGTGTACCTCGTTTATAGAATAGGTCATTATTACAATGGATTTGTTAAATTTAAATGCAATGATAGATATCATTGTACACGAATAACAAATCTGAACGGAGTTAATATGTTTGTCTAAAATGTGTATATAATAATATAGTATTTTATATTTAAATTAAATTATAATTCAATTTCGTAAACATTTAAATTTCAAACATTCATAAAAATTTTTTTTAAGTCTGATAGTTGAAAACTTAACTATGTATACCCAGACAGCAATACAATGTTAATAAAAAATTGTAGGAATGTTCTTAATAGAACAATTACCTTTTGAGAATGTTCTATACCTATTTCCACATAATTATTCAACGTTCCAATAATATTCTGACATAATTATTTGGCCACAAAAGTAATGTTCACTTAACATTATTTAAAAGCATTCTTATAACATTATTTTAAAATGTTCATATAACTTTACCTCAAAACATTTATATAACTTTATCTCAAAATATTCTTATAACAATACCTCAAAACGTTTGTAAAACATTTTAAATTCTTATAACATTGGACTATAACATTCACATAAAGTTATGTCAAAAAATTCTTAGAATCTTCTAATTTAATTATACCAGGAATTTTTTAATATTGTACTGAATTTAAAATAAATAAAAAAGCTTAGTTAATTAAAATAATAACATTTATTTAATAAGCAATTTAAGAATAGTTATTTAATGTGTTGTTATTCTTTTTTTCTTTTTTGTCTCTAATTCTGAATTTTGAATGATCCAACCAAACCCTTAATGGAACATCAATTTTTTGATCTGGAACTTTACTATATTGTATGTTCATTCTTACAGCATCTTGAACAAATAATTATATATTATTTACCAGAAAATACCAATAACTAAAAATACAAAAAGACAAAATAGAGAAAACTAAATAATGAATTAAATAAAAAAATAAGAGGAGCTGAAATTCATCAGCAATAAAAAACAGTTTTAACGAGTTAATGCATTTTAAAGATAGAAGGTAGGAACATATTTATAAGTCAGAAAGATAGAAGATGTATGAGTATTGTTGATAGTTATTTAAAATTATGTGGTTATGATGGAAACAATCAAATTCTTTCTTCGAGTTTTTTTTTTAAATTAATTATTTTGTAATGCTACAGTGGTCGGCTACCGTCCATTTATATATGGTCCGCTTTAAATTTTAGTTTTATTTAACAAATTTTGAAATTTGTTTTATACATTTCATTATTTTTAAGTTTTATACAATATTTTTTTTTTCAATAGTAAATTATTTAAAAATATAAAATTTTTATTTTTAATTCCTTTTGTGAATGTGGCCAAAAAGGTCTAAAAAGATTGACCACACCAGCCACTTGTTATCCTATAAAGCTGCTAAAATTAATAAACAATTTAGTGATTTACTTTATTAACATACAAATGTAATACTTGGTACATTAAATTAAATAATAATAATACTAGTATAAATAATATTATATAAATTTGTGTTTAAAAAAACAAAATACTTCAATTTTTTAGCTTGATTATAATAAATATTTCTATTGGTTGTCTCTATGAAATAAATCATGTTTAAACAACTTATACTTCAATTGTGTTCATTACAGAGATATTGTATGAATAAAACCAATAAAGGTTTATAAGGTAAGGAGAGTTATAACAATGATATGTTAATATATACAAATATATATTATAATATTCTTACCAATAAGTACATAATAAATATTCAGATTTTTAAATGTCTTATTATGTTTAAATCCAGTTAATGAATAGTTCAAAAGTAATGTATCATC